>JASDQU010816160.1:18858-36301 GCA_032191745.1 Picea mariana
TCCGGGATGAGGCGATTTTGTATGGGCCCCTCCTAAACCTATTACCACTTCCTCCTCCATTTACTGCCTTCGCCTCCTTTCGACATGTATCTTCCACCCAGCCTCTCTCCTTCCCTTGTCACATCTCGAATCTCCATGTCACAAACTCTGAAATAGAGCTTGGTTGTTAGCGCCTTCCTCCAACTCTCGATGATGTGACCACAACCTATGTCCACTCGCTAATCATTTGAGTGCTTCTCTCTTTATATCAACAGTCCATGATCCGTGATGATCGGACGACTATCCTCCACACTGAAACTTCAACTTTCGGGACTTTGGGGGGGTGTTGATACTAAAACTCCCGAAACTGAACTCCTGGAATGACGTCACTCGATGATGTGTCGTGATCTGTGTGGCTTCCACGTGTCCTTGCTGACGTAGGTTGCCATCTATCCTTGCTGACATGGTTTTTCATGCTCTACCTCCTAGATCTGACGACCCAGATTTGTCCTTGATCCAATGACTAGGATTATTTCGCGATTTCGCATATCGCGATTTCGATAGGTTAGGAAACCTCGTTCCTTTGACTTTCTAGTCAGCGAAGGGATGATCTTTCTCCACGTATCCTTCTTGGATCGATGGTCCCGATTTTTCCTCGATCCAATGCCTGAGATTATATCGCGATTTTGCATATCGTGAGTTGGAAGGATAGAGCACCTCGTGCCTTTGACCTTTCAGTCAACGAAATGTTGATTGCTCGCCATGTGTCCACTGGATTCAACGGCTAGGATCATTTCATGATCTCTCATATTGTGAGTTCGAGGGGTTAGAGCACCTCCTTCCTCTGACTTTCCAGTCAACAAAATGGTGATCTATTACCACGTGTCATGCTCGAAGATGGATAGGCCTCCTACTTTTGGGATTTTGTAAGCCCGCTTCTCCTTGCACTTTAAAGAATGTGCGGGTTCTCTTGGATCCAACGATGGTCGGACCCCGCACTCGAATATAACATCTGAGATCTATTCTTGTCTACTACGTGCTACTCCTCTCTAAATGCAGATCTGACGGTCATTAGGGATTCTGAATGAGATCCAACGTTCACTGTTTCTCCTCCTCTGCCATTATCGGTGTGTTGCTGATCGTGCTAATCTTTGCCACTATTTTTCTTTCCATCAATGAAAAGCTCACTCCCAACTATAAACCTGCCAACAATATCCCCCTTTGGCATTGATGGCAACCTTGAACGATTGCGCTAATCTGTTTGGACCTCCAGCTATAGCATCCAATCTAGACCAGGACCACTCCTTTTCTCCTCCTTTGACATCAATGTCAAAGAAAACATGCTCCCCCTGAGTTGTTACAGTACTCATCGGAGGTATCAGATATTCAACCAACACATACTCCCCCTAACAGGATGGACTCTCTTAGGTGTGAGATGGGATGACACCCAGCTTCTGACAGAGATATTCAAATGGTGTCTTGGCTAGGGGTTTAGTAAAGATGCCTGCAATTTGTTCTGTGGTTGGAATGTAATGAACTTGAACAGTCTGATTGGTGACCTGCTCTCTCAGAAAATGGTATTTTATGGGAATATGCTTGGTCTTGGAGTGGAATATAGGATTATTTGAAACACTTATGGCACTTATGTTATCACAATGAATTGGGATCAGTGCAGTATATTTTACCTCCAAGTCTGCAAGTGTCTGAATCATCCATAATACCTGAGTGCAACAAGTAGCAGTAGCAATGTACTCTGCCTTTGTCTTTGATAAAGAAATGGAACCTTGCTTTTTACTCAACCACGCTACTAGAGAATCTCCTAAGAAGAACACACCTCCACTCGTACTTTTCCTTCCATCCATGCAGTTAGCCCAATCAACATCTGAGTAGACTAATAATTGAAAATTATGATTCTTAGGATACCATAGGCCATAGTTCTTTGCTTCTTTCAAATATCTGAATATTCTTTTGACAGCTAGCAAATGACTCTGTTTAGGTGCAGATTGATATCTTCCTACCATTCCAACAGCATGCATTATGTCTGGAAGAGATGTTGTGATGTACAGAAGGCTGCCTATCATTGACCTATATGAACTTTGATCAACATCAAGTGAGTCATCATCCTTACTTAATTTGCATCCAGTAACCATAGGTGTGCCCACAGGTTTAGATTCTTCCATTTGAAACCTTTTAAATATTTCTCTTAGATATTTTTCTTGAGAAATGAACATTCCTTTAGACCTCTGAGTAATTTTCAGACCAAGAAAAAATGTCAGTTCACCTATCATAGACATTTCAAACTCAAACTCCATGGCAGAAGAAAACCATTGTACCAATGAATCCTGATTACATCCGAAGATGATGTCATCTACATAGTCCAACACAATGAGAAAATCATTACCCTATGTTTTGATATATAGATTGTTGTCAATTGTTCCTCTCTTGAACCCTTTTTCTTGGAGGTACGTATCCAGTCTGTGATATCGGGCACGAGGAGCTTTTTTTAACCCATATAAGCTTTCTTTAGCTTGCATACAAAGTCAGGTTTATCAGATAGTTTGAAACCCTCTTGTTGTTCAATATAGACTTCTTCATTTAAATCTCCATTTAGAAAAGCTGACTTGACATCCATTTGATAGACTTTAAACCTTTTATGACAAGCATAGGCAAGAAATATTCTGAGAGCTTCTAATCTTGCTACGGGCGCAAATGTTTCATCAAAATTTAGTCCTTCTATTTGAGGATAGCCTTTATAGACCAATCTTGATTTGTTCCTAACAACTTGTCCCTGTTCATTCAATTTATTCTTAAAGATCCATTTGGAGCCTATGACATTTTTATGGTCAGGTCTAGGAACCATTTCCCAAGTATCGTTTTTCTCAATTTGGTCAAGTTCATCATTCATGGCTTTAACCCAATGGTCATATTTACTGGCTTAATCAAAGTTCTTGGGTTCCACCATTGACATGAAGGCTATATGGGATTGCTTGGTGTTTTTGATTATCCTTCTCCTGGTTTGTACACCTTTGTCTTTTTCACCAATTATCTGACTTTCAGGATGATTCTTTTGAGTGATTCTGGAGGAGGAGTTTGATGTTGTCTGCTGATTTGAGTATGTCTGAATTTTTTCATCTTCATCTGGCTCAAAGTCTTCTTGTTCTGATTCTTGGACCTATTCATCTCTAGCTTTAGCTATGTCCTCTGTAGCAAACTCATTACTGCACACCTCTCTTGTTGGGATTCCTTCATCAACTTTTATGTCAATACAATCAACCATTTTATGTAGCCTCTTGTTATAGCATCTGTATCCTTTATTGTTTGTAGCATACCCTAAGAAGATACCTTCATCAACCCTATCATCATACTTCCCAAGGTTCTCATCATTATTCTTTATGTAACACCTACTCCCAAAGAATTGAAGTGTTTGATTGAAGCAGGTCTCCCATACCACAATTCATAAGGTGTCTTGTCATTGTGTGGTCTGAGGCGGGATTTATTAAGAACATGGACTGTTGTGTGTATCGCTTCTACCCAGTAGGTTTGACCAATGTTCTTCTCATTCATCATTGACCTAGCCATTTGTTGCACTGTTATGTTTTTCCTCTCAACTACTCCATTTTGTTGTGGGGTTCTTGGGATTGTGTATTCTCTCTTGATCCCATGTTTATCACAGAATCCCTTCAACTCTCTTGACATAAATTCTCCTCCTCTATCTGATCTTACTGTCTTTAACCTCTTGCCTGTTTGATTCTCAGTTAAAGCCTTAAATATTTTAAATTTCTCAAATGCTTCAACTTTTTCCTTGAGAAAGGAAACCCAAGTGAGTCTGGAGTAATCATCAATGAACAACATGAAGTAGTTTTCTTTCCCTGTGCCTTCCTATCTTGATGGTCCACATAAATCCATATGAACTAGTTGGAGTGGTTTCTCTATTGAAGTAGAGCTCTTGGATTTAAACTGTGTCCTGGTTAGCTTTCCTACTTGGCAGGGTTTACACACAAAGTCTTGTGGCTTTGATATTCTTGGAAGATCTTTTACTGCCTCAAGATTTTTGAGCTTGATTAAGTGATCAAAGTTTAGATTTCCAAGTCTCCTATGCCATAACCATCTCTCATCATGTTTTCTTAGATGACACTCTTCTCTATCTTCTTTCAACACATATACATTATTTTCTGTCCTTATGCTTTTAGCCACTACTTGCCCTGAGTTTACAGACTTTATCTTGCAATCCTTGGAAGTGAACACCACTTCACATCCTCTGTCACACATTTGACTTACACTGAGCAGATTATGTTTCAGCCCATCTACAAGCATAACATCTTGTGCTTTTCCTCTTCCATTACTTAAACTCACCATCCCTTTACCCTTGATTTTACCTAGATCATCATTTCCAAAGGTTACGTTTCCCGATTTATTTTCACTTAGAGATAGAAACTTACATTTGTCTCCTGTCATATGTTTGGAGCATCCACTGTCTATATACCAAGGGTTCTTTTGTCTTTGAGCTGACAACACTAATCCACACTTGTCACTTTCTCTCTTCTTCCAAACCTTGACATTCTCAGCAGAGGGATTCAAATCTGGTTCATAGTTCTTTAAGTGACAGTCAACAGCTTTATGTTCATAATTGTGACAAGTGTGACATTCTGATTCATTGAATAAAGGGATCATCACGATTGTTATGCTTAACCTGTGTCCTCTTCCCATCCATCAAGTGATTTGCAGTCTGTGGTGGTTTGTTACTTGCCTGTCTCATTCTTTGTTGTGGAAGATATCTATACCTTGAATTTCTTGATTGCTCATACCTAAATTTTGAATAACAATTTACAGCTTTGTGACCAAAATTAGAACAAAAAAAACAATATCCATAGAAAAAACCTTAGTACCTGGAAAATTGTTGTCTTCCTTGAGAAGGTCAATTTCTTCCATGCTGATGATTTCTTTGAGTAGAGAGTGTATTATCTCTCTGATCTACAGTTTCAGTTCTGGTACCTTTTTCTTTAATCTTTCTGGGTAGCCGATCATCTTCTTTTGTTTCTGCAGGTTTGTTGTTGTCATATGATGTAGATTTGACAAACTTGATGGGTTCATTGTTACTTGGCTGACCACTTCTTGATCCCTCTTCATAACCCAAACCTGTTTTTATCTTGGGGTTCCTTTGCTGATTCAAAATGGTGTCCAATCCCTATGAGGCTTTGATACTTGACAAATTCTGATGATACAAGGCTTGAAACTTCTCCAACTCTTTCCTAGTTTTCACTACTTCTTCCTCCAAAGCTTCACATCTTGCCTTCTTTTATGATAACTGTTGTTTCATAATGTCTTCAATTTTCTTTGCCTCTTCTAATTCCACTTTTAGTAGGGAAAAGTGTTCATCAGGTTCTTTACTGCCTTTCTTGAATTATATCAACAATTGTTTTTTCTTTCTCATCTTCATTATGAGTCTGTCAAGCTCTTATAGTGCACTGATAAGTTCTCCTTCTAGGTCAACCACAACTTCTTCCTCATTAGCATCACTTCCTGTGATTTTATTATCATAATCCTCTTTGGCCATAAACATGAAGTCATTTAGTTTATCTTCAATAGAAGAGTCACTATCTTCATCATCTAAAGGATCATCATCATTGTTTACACAAAGACTTTTCTTTTTTTAATTATTCTCTTTAAAGAAATTTGTGTGTTTGTGCTTCTCCTCGTCATCATATGTCTGATCCTTTCTTTTGTGAGGACATTTATTTGCAAAATGACCTATCTTACCACATTTGAAAGGTAGTTTACCTGTGTATTTTCTTGATCCCTTCTTTATTCTTCTCACAAATTTTGCTTCAATTTCATCAGGCTCAGAATCCTCATTCTTGTATGCTTTAAATGATGCTTCTTTGGAGGTGGGTTTATCTTTAACTATTCTCATTTAATATGCAGTCAACGTTCCTAGAATTTGATCAAACGCCAAGGCTTTTAGATCATTAAGTTCTTCTATAGTAGAGACCTTCGAGTTGAACCTATCTGGTAGAGATCTCAAAATTTTCTGAACTAAGGAGGGTTCCTCAATTTTTCACCAAGTGCTTTCATTGCATTTACCAATTACTCAACTCTTAGAAAGTACTTTCCAACAATTTCATCCTCTTTCATCTTCAGCTATTCAAACTGTACTATGTAGGTTTGAAGCTTGGTATCCTTTACCTTCTCATTACCTTCATAACTGCTAATGAGTTTGTCCCACATTTCTTTGGCAGTTTCTAGGTGCATAACTTTTACAAATTTCGCTTCTGCAAGCCCACTCAAGATAGCATTCATAGCCTTAGCGTTGAAGCTGAATTCTATATTGTCATCCTTATTAGCTACTACAACTGGCTTTACATAACCAGTCTCTACCACATCCCAGACATCTGCACCTAAATCCATTATGTAGGTTCTCATTCTAACTTTCCAAAAGGCAAAGTTTGTTCCATTAAACAGAGGGGCCTTATTGGTTGAAGTTCCTTCATGGCTTGACATGTTTAAGCTCTAGGATCTACCCTTAGATAAAAGGGGGTGAATCTGATACCAATTGTTGGACAACTAAGAGGGGGGGGTGAATCAATTATTACTGTGCTTAAACAATTATATCCATTTTTAAATTCATTGCAGAACTTCTCAATGATGATCACAATAAATAAGAAGTAAAGCATTCAACATCATTCACACACATGAAATACACAGAGACAAATATTTCCTAAGGAAACCCATAAAGGGTAAAAACCTCTTCTTATTTATATGATAATTAATCTTTACATTCTGTACAATATCATACTTATGAGCACCAACTCATAATGAGGCTACCACCTCTGTTTTGTAAGCTTCAACTTGCTGAGAGCACCAACTCTCTGTTTTCTCTAGCACCAACTCCCTCACTATTATAGCACCAACTGGATGGAAGCACCAACTTCCAGTCACACAGGTACCAACCTGTATAACATAGAACACTTATTCTCCCTTGCACCACCCTGCCACCCTGGTTTCTCTGGCTGCAACCAGATGGAAGCTACAACTCCCTGTGTTCAAGCACCCACTTGAACCTCTGAGGACAACAGTCCTCCCTAGCACCTCCCTACCACCCTGATTATATAAAAATTTTCTATATATGAATTTATCACAGTGATACAATATTTATCAATGGTTTACCGGTCTCATCATTGTTCTGTTGTACTGCTCTGCTCTGCCTACATCAGTGTCTTCCTACACACCTCCTTGTGCTTTCTGTTATTCTTCCTTTTATTCTTTGTGCACCATCTCTTTCATGCACCATTCCTCTTCTGTACATTTCAGTTGCTGCCCTCTGCCTCCTTCTACATGCATCAATAACTCTCAACAGCGGCCCTTATCTCTTCTATGTTTCGTGTTTTTATTCCCTCTGTGCATCTTTTGCATGTTCTCCTCGTGTCAAGTGCTCTTCCTGATCATCAGTGAATTCTTCAGCTTCTCTGGCAGTTAAGACCATGCGTTCATCATCGCTGGGCATTATGCCAAGATTCCTTAGCCTCTCCAGCAGTCGAGACTCTTTGTCTTCTCTGTCACAGTCCAGCTCATTCCCTCTGTTGTAGTTCCAGGCTCCAATGGTCTTCCATCTATCAATAGCCTCTATGAACAATCTTCATTCCTCTGGCAGATGACTCGAGACTCTTCAGCTTCTCTGGCGAACACCTTGAAGTCTCTTTGATTCCTCTGGCAGAAACCACCAGTCATTTCTAGCAGTTACATTGTGAACCTCTTGAGCCTTATGCCTTTGGCACCTTTCACCTTTCCTTTCACATGTGGCCTGAGGCAGTGACGACACGCCTATTCAGAAGGTTCTTTCGTGATTCACATTTCGGCAATACCTATTGTGAGGCATCTCGACTCTCCAAGTCACGATCTCTGAAACCCCGAAAAGGAGCTTAGCTGGACTGGCTCCTTCCCTTCTAGTGACCACCAACTGTGACCAAGTGCTTATCCATAAAGCACCTTCGCAACTCGCGATTTCAAGAATCCTGTGATGAGGCATTTCAATAAACAACAAGATGATTCAGGCGACCAAGATCTACGTGTCTAGATCTACAGTTGAGATTCGATTCTGGAACCCTCTTGCTATTCTGCCTNGACCGCTCAGACTTGCGCGGTCGAGATTGAAGAGCTTAGATCTATGGTTGAGATTCAATTCCGGACCCCCTCTGCCTTTTTGCCTTTAACGGGAGGGGGGGGTCCGAAATGAGGTGGTTTTGTATGGGCCCCTCCTAAACCTCTTATCGCTTCCTCCTCCATTTACCGCCTTCACCTCCTTTCGACATGTGTCTTCCACCCAGCCTATCTCCTTCCCTTTTCACATCTCGACTCTCCATGTCATGAACTCTGAAATAGAGCTCGGTTTTTAGCGCCTTCCTCCAACTCTCGACAATGTGACCACAACCTATGTCCACTCACTAATCATTTGAGTGCTTCGCTCTTCATATCAATGGTCCATGATCAGTGGTGATCGGACAGTTATCCTCCACCCTGGAACTTCAGCTTTCGGGACTTTGGGGGAGTGTTGCTACTAAAACTCCTGAAACTGAACTCCTAGAATGATGTCACTCGATGACGTGTCGTGATCTATGTGGCTGCCACATGTCCTTTCTGACATAGGTTGCCACCTGTCCTTGCTGATGTGGTCTGTCATGCTCTACCTCCTAGATCTGACGACCCAGATTTGTCCTTGATCCAACGACTAGGATTATTTTGTGATTTCTCATATCGCAAGTTCGAGAGGTTAGGGAACCCCATTACTTTGACTTTCCAGTCAGCGAAGGGATGATCTTTCACCACATATCCTTCTTGGATTGACGGTCCCAATTTTTCCTCGATCCAACGACTAAGATTATATCACAATTTTTCATATCGCGAGTTGGAAGGATAGAGCACCTCCTGCCTTTGACCTTTCAGTCAGCAAAATGTCGATCACTCTCCATGTGTCCTCTGGCTTCAACGGCCAGGATCATTTCACGATCTCGTATATCACAAATTCAAGGGGTTAAAGCACCTCCTTCCTCTGACTTTCCAGTCAGGGAAATGTTGATCTGTTACCACGTGTCCTACCTGAAGATGGGCAGTCCTCCTACTTTCAAGATTTTGTAAGCCTGCTTCTCCTTGCACTTTAAAGAATGTGCATGCTCTCCTGGATCCAACGATGGTTAGACCCCGTGCTTGGATCTAACGCTCGAGATCTATTCTCGTCTACTGTGTGCTACTCCTCTCTAAATGCAGATCTGACAGTCATCGGGGATTCTGAATGAGATCCAACGTTCATTGTTGCTCCTCCTCTGCCATTATCGTTGCGTTGTTGATCGTGTTGATCTTTGCCATCGATGTTCTTGCCATCAATGACAAGCTCACTCCCAACTATAAATCTGCCAACAATCTTAAGGCAAAAAATGGTATAGGATCTTGATAATACACAATGCAAGGTGGGAATATCCTAACCTATATGTCAATTATGATTCCTTTACCTGTCAATATGGATCAAATTGGACTAAGATGATGTAAAAGAGCCACCAAATAACCTTGAAAATTTTCTCATATGTGAAAAAATACTAAGACGAACTCGAATGACAACATTAGGCATTATGTGTGACAAAGTCAACCCACAATAATGAAAAAGAGGCATTTCAAACTATGGGCAAGTGGGTAAAAATCAAATATATAGGTGAAAAAATGCAATTTTACCGAGTCATTTTAAATTTTTTACCACAAACTTGTTTGGAGATAAAAACACCCCCAAAATTCAAACAAATATTGCGAAATATTTGATCATTAGTTTTCAATTTATTCTAATCCAATTTACTCCTCTCTCCCTCATATTCATTTTCTTCACTTTAAGTTTTCATTTTTTCCTTTTTTTCAGTTGTTGGGGACCCCCATTAATGAAGGGAATGTTTACACATGCATTTCCTTCACATAGGGTGCATGTGGAAGGCCCTAGACACACTCTCATTGAAGGTAAGGTGCATGTACATGCACTTGTCCCTTCACAAAGGTACATGTACCTCTTCATATTGAGAAAAATTTGAAAAGAATTCAAAACTTTTACTTGAAAATTGCAAATGGTTATTATATGGAGGGAAAGAGAACATGAGGATATAGATAAAATTGTCATAAAACATATAGAATCCATAGATTCCCTTCGATATTTTGTTCTCCTCAATATTTTCACAATTCCCAATATGTGCACCCAAACAGAATTATTCCAGACATCAGTATCATACTAGGAACCCGACCAAGTTGCTTTTGTTTTGGATGACAAGATTTTCAATATTGAGGTTGAAGATATATGTTTCCTTATAAGTTTGTCTCAATAGGGAATGTCGGTAAACCTGGAAGGAGGAGAACATGGCAGTGGTGCTATGACTATTCAGAAGTCTGTAAACACCTATTGTACCATGTGGACCCAAAAAAGGGGCTCCCAAGTCCCTATCAACAATATTTAAAGCTTAAGTCTGAAAATAATCCTTCTTACTATTCCTTGGGTGGATGGATCAGAAAATTTACACCAAGATTTGTGCACATATATTTTCTTCAAGAGAGAATGAATAAAACCCAAAGTATTGGATTAGTGCACTGGGCTTCTAAAAAACATGAAATCTCAACAGACAAATTGCAGGTTGGGGAGATAAAATAACTTCAGGTATGGAATTATTCTTTGTTCATTTTTCTTTGTGAGAATTCCTTCAATGCATCCTTGCATCACACTTTCTCCTCCTAAATTTTGAGAGCCCAAAATGACTCGTTGGGAAGATATGATGCATCGTCTTAGAGGCAAGCATGTCACCAATGCATTCGACAATGAATTTTTTTACTGGTGGTCACATCAATTGATCATGATTGATGACTACCCTTATGTTGGTATTGATTTATGCATAGATCTTGAGCCAATATTACTCTAGACACAACATGGGGTGACATTGGTAAGTGATTTTTTATTTTTTAAAGTTATTCAATTTAAAAAAAAAAAAATTATATATGGAAGATGTAAAAACTTTTTTTTTGGTAAGTAGAATGACTAACAAAATACTCTAATGATAAAAGTGTAGGATCGATCTTACCTGCAAGATATCCTAGGATTGGCATAGGGGAAGAGGAAAGAATCATCCCAGAGGAGGCCGAGTAGGTTATACACTTGATACAATGGAACCTAGAGGGGTTAACCCACCAGGTACTGATGGCACATGTAGAAGACCTCCTAGAATTCATCTAGAGGTGGGTGGTAAGGGTACCATGAGATTGGGTACAACTCTTCCAGAGGGTGACCAACACCATTTTCTGTAATCATGAGACCCACACCGAGTCAAGTCCATAGGCATAGATACTATATGGACCCATTTTTGTATCAAACAATTGATATGTATCATCAATGGATAGAATTACTTATTCTGTATAGCACATAAGTGAATTTTATATGTTATGTGATTATTAATACAATATTTGTATGATTTCTGGTGTTTCCTATATTTATAAAAATAATGTGACTACTTTCCATGATATGTGCATGCATGATTTGTTTTACTTAATGGAGAAAATGTCAATATAATACATAATTAACCAATACATCAAATAAATAATTGAAAATCCTCTAAATGTGAATATAAGTAATGAATTCAAATGAACACTTGAGAATTCACACCCATAGGAACTCCTCGAGAAGCATATGATCACAAACTTGGTATACTCCATTTAACTACGACATCGCCAATTGTGAATCCAAGTGAACTATCAAATGCAAAATTCCATGGGAAATGGCTTCTGACAATAGTTCAATTATCGCACTATACTCAACAACATTATTGGTCAAGTTCAAGACAAGCTCCTCCCAAGTTCACAAGTTCTCCTATGGGAGAATAAATCACCCAAGAAGTGGAGGAAAGGTTTCGAGTGTGCAAGATGGAACCATCCAAGCATCCCAGAAACACAGGTGTGTCTGATGACATCTTCCAATAAATCACAAATCATGATAAGCAATCAATGAAATGAAATAGAAAAATAATGTAGAAAAACCACTAATCTACAACAATTACAAGGGAATCACCCAAGCATTGCTAGTTAGGAACAATACCTCTTCAAATAGAACCTGTTTTTGGGATCATCTAGCATGTTCCACTCAAAGTATTCTAATTCTTAATCCCCTTTACTAAGTACATGCCTCATAGTGTAAGGATCATGCCACATAGGGTTGAACTTGCTTCCCCCAAGGAATCCTTATCTTGGTCATTGACCAAAACCAAGTCTCCTTCTGAGAAAAATTAGGGGTGAATGGACTTTTCATATTGGACCTTGACACGTATTTTATGTGCCTCATTCATGGTGGCCACATCTCTGCAGTGTTCATCAAGTTGTTCTAGGTGAATGAGGCATTATTCTAGGGGAGTAGTTTTAATGAGGATCTCTATGACTATCTTGAGAGAGGGAATTTCACATTCAATCAGTAGTGCTTCCACCCAATGAATGAGTGTGAAATGGGTAAACCCCACGGAAGTCTTCATTAAGGTTCGGTAAGACCATAAATCTGGGAAAATAATTAAATGCCAATTGTCTTTTCGCACATTAATTGTTCATTGAAAAAAAATTCAAGGACTTATTGATTACCTCTACTTGTCCATTATCTTGTGGATAGTACAGTGATGAGTGTTCTTGGAAGAACCCTAAATTAGTTGTTATTTATGGCATCAATTTATTCTGAAAGTTACTTCCATGGTCAGTGACAATATCCCTAGGCACACCAAAGTTAGCAATGACCTAGTTGGATATGAAAAGTGTTTTTGTTTCACTATTGTTAGGGGACGTTGCCATGGCTTCAACCCACTTATTAAAGTAGTCTACATCCACAATGATGTACTTTTGGCGTTTTGTTGAAGCTGGGTAATACATTATAAAGTCAACCCCCCACTTGGTGAAAGGGCCAATGATGATAATGGGATAAAGTGGAGTTGGGTGTGCACACATTTTTCTCATGAAAATATATCACAGATGACACTTCTTGATAGATTCTACACAATCCTTAAAGATTGAAGGCCAAAAATATCTTACACACAATATTTTATGGGTCATTGACAACCCCAACAATTGATCGCCAAAATCTCCACTTTGATAATCATTAAGAACCTTCCCAGCCTCTTCATGACTCAAGCAATGATGGAAAATTTGATCCACCCCTCGATGATACAAATTTTCTTCAATGATGAGGTAGTTCTTCGCATTATGGTGAACATGTCAGCATTCATCATGAGATAAGTTAGAGGGGAACCTTTGGGTCTAGAGATATAATAAGATGTCTCTATACCAAGGGCCATCAAAGGTGATGAGGAATAATTTATCATTAGGTAACGAGTCAATTTCAATCTAAAACTCACCATATTTGAGTAAGTTTGACATCAACTCAACAAAAACTAAGGACTTCTTCAATTTAGTTCATGCAAACTCCAATGGAACTCTTGCAATATGAAAATCCACTTATTGTACTTTCCCCCGAGTACTTGTTAGGTTAATACATATTGTAAAGGATTGGTTTTTGCAATTACAATGGTTTTTCAAAGAAGTATATAATGTTGAAGTCACTAAATAGCATGAACTACTACCAAGGCTAGCTTCTTGACAAGAGAAAACCTTAATTTAGGTCCAGGGAGACTTTTGCTCAGATAATACACTATGTTTTCCTATTGTAGGTCATCTTCTTGAACTAAGACCATACCAATGGTTGATTCATATGATGCAAGGTATAACGATAAATCTAAGATGTAGTCTAGATGACTTAGCAATGGGGTGGACATGAGAGCCTTTTTCAAAGCATCAAATGACCACAAAGAAAAATCATCCCATACAAATGGGACCCATTTCTTTAAAAGGTGCATGAAACATTTTGTGACCTCACCATAATCAGTGATGAATATTCGCAAGAAGTTTTCCTTTCCTTGAAGTATTTAATTATAGTTAGCATTGCACAAGGAAGAAAATTGTACTATTTCCTCAACCTTAAATGGGTCTACCATAATCATGTGCTTGGATAAGAGAAAACCTAGCAGTCTCCCAAACACAACATAGAAGATGAATTTTTTAGGATTCAAATGAATCCTATAGTACTGAAATATATCGAATATTGCATGAGGATGGGCAAGATGATCTACCCTCTTGTGAGAGTGAGAAATAAAATCATAAAGATAAGCTTCAAAAATATACTTGATGTCGTGAAAAGCATACAACATGGCCCATTGGAAAGTGGCTCCATTTTTTTTAAGGCTAAATGGAATCTTTTGATAGGAAAACATGCCCCAAGGATATATAAACACAATCTTTTGTTGGTCTTCAATATGGATCTGAATCTAGTTGTAGTCATAAAAAACCATCCATAAACGAGATTATTTTTCTTCTGGTGCATTTGTCAATAATTTGGTTGATGAATGGGGTAGGGTAGTAGTCCTTGGGACAAACTTTATTTAGATCCATAAACTCCAAACACATGCAAATGATCCCTTATTTTTTATCCACGGGAATTAGGTTGGAAACCCATTTGATCAAGGGAACTGTGTAGACGAAGCTACTTTTGAGTAGCTTCTCCACCTCTACCTTGATGGAAGTTTCCTTACAAGGGTTGATTGGTCACAGCTATTGTTGAATAGGATTTACATTTTCATACAATTTTATTTCATGTTCAACAATTATAAGGTATATGCCTAGCATTTATTCATAACTCTAAGCAAAAATGTCCCAAAATTATTTGAAGAGAGCAGTATATGTTTGAATCTTCTCAGGAGAGTATTCTACTTCAACTAATACATTCTCAATGACATCGGATTTCCTAGAGATATTTATTGGTATATTTTTCTATATTTTTTCCATGTTTCCCTTAGCATGCACATCATGTGTTGAGAGAGAATTGGAATACCTTTTAAAGTCGTTAGGTTTGAATATAATACCCATCTCTTTGAATTCCATTTTTATCAACTCGGGAAGAAAATATGATGTATGGTGCATATCCTCCCAAGGCCTTTTAGTGCAATTCATAGCTTCCAAGATGGATTCACCCAAAGGTAAAACCATATCCAAGTAATCTTGAGCAAAATGAGAGTTGAAGACCCAAACAGAAGAAGTGAACTAACCATATTCCTCCATCAACAGAGAAATCCAATCAATGTCTATGTAGGCCATTTAAATGGCCTAATAAGAAATATCTATCAAAGACAAAGGCATGGATACTCCTATATATCCATTTTCCTCTGTCGAAATGGAAGGCTCTGATACTACACACGAGTCAGCAAAATACAACGTTTTGAAAGAAACTTTGACAATCGTGGTGTTTGTAATGATTAATGAGATTGAATATAGAGGAGACGAGAATATAATATATTGTTGAAGGGATTTTAAAAGTTCCCATCAATTTAGGGTACATCCCAACACTTGTTGGACAGTTGGTTTGGACAGTTGGTTGTCATCGATGTCAACCCTTGGAGAGTGATCTTGGAGATTGATGTCAACCCTTAAATATTAATGATGTCAACCCTTGGAGAGGTCCAGAGATGTTGGATAGTTTATTATCATATGTATGATCGAGACTAATGATGAGTTATTTGGGTACATTTACTACATGTATCCCAGAGGTGTGGTTATGGGACCCAGAGTTGATTCAGAAATAATGACATGAAGGAAAGTGTAATTGCAGGTAAGACTATCATAATTGGATAGTACACATCGTTTTGTTTCTGGTGATATGTGGTACACCGTGTGTTTCCTCACGGTTAGCGAGATATAGCCTTGTAAAGTTGGAAGACCCGAAGAATGGTCAAGAAAGCCTAGTTGGTTAGAAGTCAATGAATGAAAGGGTAAAGTGGTTGCAACAAGAAATATATAGAAGCCCTAATTTTAAGGGAAGAGGTTACCTAGAAAAATTATAAATACCCCTCAAGGATCCATTCACAAACACATTCATATGTAAATGTGAATGAACCTACACATATAAGATCTAGCTAGCAAATGACACACAATTTGTAGAAAAATGATAGAAGAGAGAAACGAGAGAGTGAGAACAAAGAATTTGGATTAACCAAATGAATGAATGATAATTTACACATGATATACTTTTTATAACTCAACTAATGCGCACTAGAGGAGAACCAATGCACCATAGTGGTGGTCTAGAGTGATCTGGACACACATTGACAGTTACGGGAGTAAACTACCACCTAGTCTCAATTAATTAGTCTCTTAGTCTTCAGTTAACTAAATGAAACAAAGTGAAGTGAGGAGGAGATCAGGGAATCATGAGTAATTTGTTAAGCTATTGATAATCCCAAGGACAATTCACATTAACTGGTGATGATCCCAATGTGGCATCTAGACTCCACTCAACTAATCAAACTGAAGTGTGAACTGAAGAGAATATTCTCCTAGAATGTAGGAAAATGAATATTCTCCCTAAACTATAGGAGATTGAATAATGACTAATAAACATAGGGAAAACCTTAGGAAAAAAAAATCCTAGGTGTGTGTGAAGTATCTCCAACATCATACACTTACATTGAATATCTATCTTGTGAATGTTATGGTCTAGTATTGTGATATTTTGGCTTGTTTCGATGGAGAATTTTGAGGTAGCGAAGTGGGAGAAGTGTGATATTATCGGGATTGCAGAGGAGAGTGGGAGAAAATGAGGAAACCCTAATTTAGGTCATCCTCATGGGTTGCACTATACTTGTCTAATGAGGCCCTCGCTTGTTGCACTACACTTGTATAGTGAAGCCCTCGCTTGTTGTCCTATGGTTGTCTAGTGAGGCACTTGCATATTTGATCCGGATTTATGTAGGAACACAATGAAATACAGAAATACACATAAACGCAGAGATGCAACGGAAATAAGACTTCATTTCATTAATAACAGATGACTGAAATATGCTTACAGACATAATGGAAATAAACTAGCTACGGCGCTGGTAGCTTATCTCTGAGAAGAGATGTGGCTGCCACTCGCATCCGTGAGAAGATGATTACAATGAGGCTCTAGAGGCCTTTTTACAATAGACGAGAATGCCAAAATTCATAGACATCCAAAAACCTAACCCTGGGAGATGAAGCGCCAAAAGTCATGTGGGCCCCGTTTGGGTAAGTTAGTACATCAACTTCCCGGGGTCGTAACTTTTGCATACGATCTCCGTTTTAGGCGTGTGATAGCTCGTTGGAAAGGTATCGTCAAGGAGATTCATTTTGGGGGCTCAATCATGGCTTTGGCTATCATTGAGAACCTCCATCTCAAAAAACCTTCATTTAGGCCCTCAAAATGGCCTCGAAAGTTAAAACCTACTAAAAATAGTAAATTGCCAAAATTGCCAGAAAACTATTTTGAGCCAGTCGAAAAAGGTGGGTGGCCACCGATATCCACCTGGATCAATCCTCCCTCCTTAGGAAGCAATGGTCCCCATTGCGTTGAGTTCCT
>JASDQU010816161.1:0-11475 GCA_032191745.1 Picea mariana
CCTTATCTCTTGGGGCAATGATTCCAAATTAAGACCGTCCATCAAAGCCTCAAGTACTTTCTAGAAAAACGCATTTCCTCCCAGGAACAACAAAAATGGGTCACTAATCTCTTTGGATATGATTATGAGATCATTTACAAGAAGGGAAAAGACAATGTCGTGGCGGATGCACTGTCCGGGAAGTATGAAGACGAAGGATCCCTTTTTTCTCTTTCCTTCATTGTACCCGATTGGCTGCAAGCTGTGCACCAAGAATGGCTTCAAGAACCCAAAAGTTCGCTACTGATCCAGAAACTGCAAAACAAGGCTCAGGCTCCCCCAAGGTACTCCTGGCTCTAGGATGAGCTTCGATACAAAGGCCGCTTGTATTTAAGTAAACAATCCAAGCTCAAATCCACGGTACTTTCTAAGCTTCATGCTACACCCACAATGGGGCACCCAGGGTTCACCAAAACATATGACCGAGTCAAACGTTCTTTTTTCTGGGAGGGTATGAAATAGGACATCCGTAATTTTGTGGCTAAATGTGAGGTATGTCAATGCAACAAGGGAGAAATAGTCAAATCTCCTGGCACCCTCCAACCGCTTCCTATTCCCCCTGCTATTTGGAAGGATATCTCTATGGACTTTATTACAGGCTTACCCAAATCGGGGAATAAATCAGTCATCATGGTGGTAGTGGATCTCCTTTCCAAGTATGCTCATTTTTGTGCCCTTCACCACCCATTTACTGCATCCACGGTGGCTCAAATTTTCATGGATCATGTCTTCAAGATTCATGGCATGCCAAACTCTATTGTTTCTGATCGAGACCCAACTTTCACAAGCAATTTTTGGCAAGAACTGTTTAAGCTACAAGGTACCCAATTGCATCTCAGCTCAACTTATCATCCCTAGACAGATGGTCAAACAGAAGTTGTCAACAAGTGTTTGGAAACATATCTGAGGTGCTTTGCCTCTGAAAAAAAACACTAGTGGGCTCAATGGTTACCCCTCGCCGAATGGTGGTACAACACTACATACCATACAGCCACTCGCATGACTCCTTTTGAAGAAGTTTATGGACAAAAGCCACCATCAGTTATCTCATACTTACTGGGTACCTCGAAGGTCCAGGTGGTTGACCAAACACTTACAGTCTGAGAGGATCTCCTTCGTACCCTTGAAGAGAACTTGGTCATGGCCCAGAATAGAATGAAGCAGCAAGTAGATCAAGGTCACTCGGAACGTCAATTTGCCGAAGGGGATCAGGTGTTTCTGAGACTGCAACCATATAAGCAAACTTCCCTCAAGGCCGAGCAGTGTCAGAAGCTAGCACCCAAATTTTATGGCCCCTAAACAGTTCTCAAGCGGGTGGGACAAGTCACATATCAGTTAGCTTTGCCCAGTCAGTTGAAGCTACATCCTGTTTTTCATGTTTCATGCTTGAAGAAGGTGATTGGAACCAGGTGCCAAATTCAAACCAACCTTCCCGAATTAGCTGAAGAAGGATCCATTTGGCTACAACTAGAAGCAGTTTTGGACCAGTGGGAGCGTCGCATGCGTCAGAGAACCATCGAGGAAGTGATAGTACAGTAGAAAGATATGACTCCAACAGATGCCACTTGGGAACCAACTACCATTCTGCAGCAGCTTCCATATCTCAAGCTATGAGGACAAGGTTGTTTTTAAGGGGGAAAACATCTTAAGGTCCTAACCCGCACATAGGTAGATCAATGTATTCGGATGTAATAAAGGTCAATATTAATAAGAACTTTCAATAAAATAGAATAAAGCGGATGTAAGAAGACCTAATAGAAGCTTTCACTTCTAGAAGGATATTCCTCTAGATGCTTCTCTTAATAGACACAGTTAGTATAAATAAGGGTCAAGGGTATGAAAACCCTAGCTTGGAGATTATTGTAACAGAGCACTTCTCGACTGGAGGTTGCCCCCTCGAAGAGGCCTGTGAACATTGCTTTCTGAATCGAAGTGATTTTCTATTGCTATTTCGTATATCATTTCTGTGTAATGTGAAGATTATGATGGATATTTTACTATTATTCTTCCATTTCTAGCATTTTATTTATGTTCTGCATATTTTATATATCTGGTATCTTGCAAAGAAAAACTCCTTCGGGATCAAGTAATGTCTCCATTTCTTTAATGCCTGAATAATAGCATAAGACTCCTTGTCATAAGTGGAGTATTTCACTTTGGCTTCATTCATATTTTTGCTAAAGTATGCTATCGACCTGTTTTCTTGACTCAAGACTTCCCCTATTGCAAATCCACTTGCATCGCATTTCACTTGAAATGTCTTTTTGAAATCCGACAACACCAAAATTGGTTGTTCCGTAATTTTCTTCTTCAACAGATTAAATCTCTTCTCAGCCTCTTCTGTCCAGTGAAAAGAATTGTGTCTCTTCTTAACTGTGTCTATCATTGGTGCACTAATCCCACTGAAATTCCTGATGAATTTTTGGTAGAAGCTAGCTAGTCCATATAAAATTTGAACTTCAAAGATATTCTTCGGTGATGGCCAATTCTTGATTACCTCCACCTTATCTAGATCCATCCTTGATTTATCTGCAGAAATAACAAATCCAAAATAAATGAGCTCCATATTTATGAATGAGGATTTCTTCATGTTTATCAACAGCTTCTCTTGCTGTAATCTCTTCATCACTGTAGCTAAGTGTTTCAGATGCTCTGCCTCTGTTTTACTGAAGATCAGTATGTCATCCAGATACACAATAACAAATTTTCCAATGAACTCCTTTAGGACTTTGTTCATCAACGTCATGAAGGTACTTGGCGTGTTCGTTAAACCAAACGGCATAACAAGCCATTCATATAACCCTTCGTTAGTTTTGAATGTTGTCTTCCATTTGTCGCCTTCTCTCATGCGAATCTGGTGATAACCGCTTTTCAAATCAATCTTCGAAATATATTTTTCTCCACTCAAGCAATCCATCAGATCATCCATCCTTGGAAATGGAAATATGTACCTGATGGTTATCTTGTTAATCACCCTCGAGTCAGTACACATCCTCCAGCCTACGTCTTTCTTCGGACTAAGTATTGTCGGAACAACACACAGACTCAAGCTTTCTCTGACCAAACCTTTGTCGAACAAATCCTGGACTTGTCTTTTGACCTCTTCATTCTCCTGCGGTGTTAATATATACGTGGCTTTGTTTGGAAAACTAACTCCTGGTATGAGATCAATGTGATGACTCACACTTCTAATCGGTGACAACGAACGAGGTAGTTCGTCCACTACTATGTCAGTGAACTCTTCCAGTAGTTTCTGAACCTCTTCTGGTAAATCATCTGCCCTTGTGCTGGTTAAAATAATCTTTGGATTCCTGACCACAATGAATTGCGGTTCCTCTTTCTTTTTAACCTCTATAAGAAGTTTCTTCCCACTCATGAGAAGTACAGTGTTGCTTACTTCAGGTTTCACCTCCTTATGTTTGATTGGAAGCAACATGTAAGTTCTCCCATTCTTCTCTAGGGTGTATGTGTTCATCCTCCCATCATGAATCACATTTATGTCATATTGCCACAGTCTACCTAGCAATAAATGACAAACATCCATGGGAATGACATCACAAAGTATCTTATTGTTATATCCTCCTATCTTAAATTCAACTAAACACTGTTTAGTGACATTTACCTGATGTCCTTTTTTGTAGTCGTGAAACTCTATATGGACTTGGATGTTCAATCATCTCCAGCTCCAACTTTCCTACCATCTCTGTAGAAATGACATTATCTATGCTACCATTGTCCACAATGACCTTGCATACCCTGTCTGTGGTTTTGCAAGCAGTCCGAAAAAGTCTGTTTCTTTGGACTGAACTCTCCACCTCCTTCTCTGGTGTCAAAAGAAATTTTTGCATCATCAATGATCTTTCGCCTTCAGCATCCTCTGCTTCAATATTCTGCCTTTGCGCTTCGGAAATGTGATTCTCACCACCTTCTTTTTTCTTATCTGGACATTCATAAGACTTGTGTCCAACCTTTCCACACGTGAAGCATTTTATCACTCCACCTCTTCCTCTTCCTATACCTCTAGTATGAGGAAACATGTTATTATCATCATAATCTCCTTTCTGATCAGCATACTATCTTCCCTGTCCAGCATATTGCCCTCGCTGTGAGCTTCCACCTCTCTCAATATGAGGTTGAGGTTTCTTTCATTCTTCTTTAGGCTTCTGATTTCTATCTTGGACAACTGATTTGCCCCTGGCTTGAATTTTGCCTCGACCTCTTTGACCTTGTTTTTGGCTCATCTTCTCTTCCATTTTTAGAGCCATTTGATAAGCATCTTCCACTGTTCGGATGGTCATCATGCTCATTTCATCCTGAATTTTATATCTTAGGCCATTCATATACCTGGAAACCTTTTCATCATTACTTTCACAATGACCTGCCCTGATGTTCAGCCTGTAGAACTCTTCAGTTTACTCCTTCATTGTCATCAGCTTTTGTCTCAAGTTTTGCATTCTTCGAAACAGAGTAATCTGGTAATCTCTGTGAATGAATTTTGCCTTCATCTTTGCAATCATCCTATCCCAACTCTTGATTTTCTGCATTCCTTTGCAGCGTCTGTCAGCTTGTAGTTCATCCCACCACAATGTTGTATGTCCTTTCAATCTTATGATAGCATGTTTGACTTTCTTGTCTTCCTTGACATCTTCATAGTCAAAATAAGTGTCTAGAGCTCTAATCCAGTCTAGAATCTCTTCAGCATCCAAGTTTCCCTCGTATACTGGGATGTCCATTTTTTCTCTTGCACTCATCCTTCCAACAGCTCTAAGTAAGCATTCATTTGTTGCATCTTCTGTTGTGACTTCTTCTTCTCCTCGTCCAGCTTCATCTTCTTTTTCAGACTCATTGACATCTCCAACATCAGCTTTGTGCCTTTGTCTTATTTCCATGTCCATGAGTCTGGTGCGTATGTCATGCAGATCTCTTTCCACCTCTGGATTCTGCCTCTGCCTGCCCCTTCCTCTAGACATCTCCCTTTCCTCTTCCGAATTGGGTGTTTGTCTGTCCCTTCTGTTTGGCAGCATGGTGAATCTTCCTTTTTCCTTGCTACACAAAGAAAAGAAACCTTTCTGAGCTCTGATACCAAAACTGACGCAACCCTCCTAACCCGCAGGTCAGAAGTCCACGCACATAGGGTCTTTCCTCTTCCACCGGCCCGAATAGCTCTCAACAATGGCTCTTTTATTTCCCTTTCTGGAAATCTGCACCCATAAATAAACTTTGAGAAATTCCCCCCCTTTTATACTTCGGGAGATCGGACTTCGCAATTTCACGAATCCGGTGGTCAAGAGCCCTGTCTCTCAAATCTCTGAAACCCAAATTTATGACACTTGGCCTTTTCTCTCTCTATTTCTCCTTTATCCTTATCGTGATTTTGGGAGTCGCAATGTCATGCAACTCATCCCCTCGACCTCCGAAATCTTGATTCTCTATTTGCCGAAACTCCGATGTTCGGTCACCAAAAGAAATCGACGGCAGTGATTCCCCGCTCAATCCAACGGTCTGTGTGTTTTCGCATATCGGGAGTTCGAGCCTCTCGATGCCAAAAACCTCATGCCAACACAAACTCTGAATTCCAAAATCCCAATATCTATTTTGGCTTTTTGGCTTTCATGAGTTGCGATGTCATGCAACTCTGCTCCACGAACCCCAAAATCCCGATTGACTTTCCTATCAGGACTTTCCCCGAACTCTTAGATTTCCGACACGCGTTCTCCTATGATGGATGGTCCTCAATCATTTCACGATTTTGAAAAATCAAATGCCTAAATGCTCTGCATCCTGTCCTCTTGATCTCCAAAATCCCAACATGTGAAATGCCGATGGACTCTTGATTGTCGCCACATGTCTCAATAGATGGATGGTCCTGATTTAGTTCAGGATTTCACGACTTGCGATTCCTCGATGTCACAATTTCTCTGTCAACTCAAAACCCTGATAACTGAAATCCTGATGGTTCTTGATCTCCACCACGTGTCCCAATGAATGGACGACTATGATCAAATTCAGGGTTTTCACTATGAAGTGACCCGATCTCTTGTCCTCGAGATTTTCGATATCCCAAATTCTGAAGTCCCGATATCCCGATGCCTTTTGGGACTCTCACTCTGCTTGCGAGGGTTTAAACCTCGTGCAACTCCTGTTAGATCCCACGACTGAGGGGAATCTAAGTGAGGTCAGATGGTTCACGATCTCTTGATATTGAACCTTTGGAAACAATTGTAACCCCCTTGCTTCTTTGTCAGATTGGACATCTGGTGGGACTTCACAAATTCTCTACGGAGAATTTCGACCGTCTGTCTCTTCCCTTGAGAACTTTCACGAAATTTCAACAAAATATTTCTTTGCATGGAACTTGTCCTCCTACAGCATGACGTCACTGCACCTCTTTTCAATTCTTCAAGGCACTTAGCCTCCTTCTTCCCTTCGACGACTTCGAAGGTTCAAACCCTTCTAAGGTTTTCCACGACTTCGAGTCTTTCAGAAAACTCCTGCTCACACTCCTTGCGGCAAACCTTCAAACACTTTCAAGTGTTGAACTTCTTTCGACTATGCACACTTCCTGCAATAGCAGTCTCTCAACAAGTCATTCAGGTTAGAAACCCCTGAAGCTTCACTCGGCTTGCGCACACTTTGCATGGCTCCTGTGCCTAGCTGAACTTCTATGAAAATGAGAACAATTGTTATCTCTCCTGAGCTTTCAGAGATGAACTCTGACTTCTGTTAATGCACTCCTTGCGGAAAAACTCCACTGCACTCCTTGTAGGAATTTTACTCACTCAGACAGAGAAACAATTGAAACTCATTTCTTACTCTTCCTCTCAGACCTCAAACATTCAACAAGAAATCATTCATACATAGCATGAAAGCAATTGCATGACAGAAAGAGTAAAGCATTCATGAGCATAATATTCAATAATGCATACACAGAGAATATTTGGACACCATGAATCTGAATCAAAGCCTTTTTGTATTAATCCAGAACCTCTGTACATGGAATTTATTTATACAACTCTCTGCTTCTTTTCTTCTATGCTCTATGCTCTCAATTGACATCCATTTACAATACACAAATGAGGGTGTCTATATCCCATTTCCCTCTTTCATTCTAAACTGTCTAATCTACACATTAAATTCTATCTACTTGCATTAACTATTATAAATTCCTTCTACCTACTAAGGACGAGAGCGGATCGCTCAAGCTCCTTTTACATTATACAAGTGTGCCTCCGTTAATGATCTCATTGTCATTAAATAACATTTTCAAAATTTGCGTTGGGTGCTTTTCCTGCTATCTTTTATCTCCGCGAGCGATGCTCTTGCATCAATTTGACTTGGGAAAGCCAATATAGGAGAAAAAACAAATAGAGCGTGAGGCTTATGATTTGCTCCCTTTTCTTTTGTTATCAAATGTACATACCAAGGAATGGCAAATCACTTTGAAGTTACCTTTTGGCATTGTGTCCTAAAACACTACTACAAAATCCTTCGTCATCTCTATTATACTCACAAAATACCACTCTCATATGCTTTTCTTAGCTATGGAACAAGATAAAATGGAAAATAATTGAACCACTTCTCCTCCTAGAATCCCTATATTTAACATAGTCTGATATCCATCTAGGGGTATGGTTTTGACTTCCTCAACCCTCAATTGTGATAATTTTTTGGACCTTCTAGAATATTCTTGAAATTGCACATGTGGTTAGCCCCATATGTGTGCGTAATTGTGGATGATGTGGCATCCTCTCATACCATGGTGGTGAACATGGCAGGTCAACTTGTTCAATTGGAAATGTATCTAGTTGTATATCAACATGAAGGGGTCTTCAGATGATTTTGATTGTAACTTGTCAAAAGATGCACCAATGTCTCATTAACTACTTCTGTGTGCCCATTATTCTATGGAAAAAATTTCGTATATGTCTTCAACTTAGTGTCCATCTTATCCCACTATGTAGTCCAAAATGCACTGATAAATCCGATATCCCTATTTGAGATAATGCTCCTTGGTATCCCAAAGTGCACACAAACTTGTTCAAAGAACTTGTTGGTTGCTTCTTGTCATTTGGTCATCGTTTCCAAAGGGACGAGAATGCACATATTTATAAACCTATCAACTACCACAAATAAATATTCATGTCCCTTACTGGTTGTTGGTAAACCTCCCACAAAATCCATGAAAATTATCCCCCAAGGTCGAATGGGTATAGCTAAGGGATGTTATAAACCTTGCTTCCTATTACTAGGCTTTCTAGTACAACAAAGTATGCATCCTCTAATATACCATGCTACATATTCTTGCATTATGGGCTAGTACACATATCCCTATAAGTTAGCAACCATATTCCCAACACCAAAATTTCCACCAACCTTGGAGGTGTGAGCCTCTCTAATAAGATGCAATATTTCACCTTTAGGAACAAAAATCTTGTATATGTTGTACAGTAACCCATTTCTAAGATGATAGTCATCTTTACTATCAGCCTCTTCTATATGAATTTTTCCCTCTATCTATTGAAACACCTCCTAGAATTCCTCATCTTCTGTGTATGCTTCTCTATATGCATCATGAGTGAAATGATCCATTTTCATCAGATTTCCCAAAGATGTAATATTGAATGTGGGTGGCCTTGAAAGAATTTCTTCCAACCTATTTGTATTTCCATTCTTATACTTGATGAATAGATGAAACTATTGTAAAAACCCAATCCACTTGTAATTTATTGTTTGTTGTAGCTTACTCTGGGCCTAAAAATACTATAGCAGTTAGTGATCTATGTGGATGATGATTTCCTTTCCGATATGATAGTGCTTACACTTCTTGAAATATTGAACTAGGGACTAGATTCCCTTGTCATAGATAGGGTGGTTGAGAACCAACCCATGAAATATTTCAGAATGATAGCATACATGCTTTCGTCCTTGCATCAAATCTTCTTCGATGGCATATCCACTTGCGTTTATCTCCACATACAAAATATTTTAAAAGTTTGTTATCCAAGAACTGTTGCTTGACTAATATTTATTTTCATCTTATCTAAATGCTTCTACAAATTCATCTCCCAATAAATACTATTACACTTAATGTTATTGCGTGGAGTAGTGTAGGTACTGCTGAAAATGAAGCTATGGACTTCCACATGTACTGTATTTCCCAAAACAATATCCTAAAATCAATGTCATTTATAGGAAATAGCCATTTCATGATGGCCTCCATCTTTTTGGGATCTATCTTGAGTTCCCCTCCACTAATCACACAACCAAAATACATAAATGATTGTTGATAACAATCACATTTATTGAGGATACCCGACAATTGGTTCCTTTTCAAGGTCCTGAACACTTAGATAATATGTTATATGATCTATTTATAGGTAGAGATATAAACGAATATATCATCCAAATATAATATAAAAAATGAATCTAACTATCAAGATAATGCATCATTCCTTAGTCTCATAAATTTGGTTGGTGTATTATATAACCCAAATGATTTGACCAACCATTTGTACATACCTTTTTTTGTCTTGAAGGTCTTCCTATTTTATTTTTATTTGACATGTACCTAGTGGTATCTTTATTTTAGATCCAACTTGGTGAAATACTTGGCTTCTTGCAACTGATCTAAAAAATCATCGATCATGGATAGAGGGTATCAACTCTTGATTGTAATCTTGCTTAAATATATGTAATTGATACACGTCCTCGATGTCCCATCTATCCAAGTGGACATCAATGGCATGTCACCTATTCCACTTGCTCAAATTATATTTTCCATATTGGAAACATTCCTATAGTTTTTTAGGTCCTTAATTTCTGGGGTCATTTTGGGGTCCTAAACGACGTTTTTTTTTACTAATTTGAAGTGCCAGATAGATCCCTGCTGGGATGTATGGGGCCATTTGAAATGTGTAATCCTCAACTAGAATTTCTTTATGGGGTATCTATCACCCCAAAGATATATCGTATGTAAAATTTTCACCCTCGAGAAGTTGGCGTATCAACTACCCCCATCAGGGCCCACAAACCTTTTGGAATTTCATCTTCAGGTGTTAGGGTTTTGGATTTATTGGGTTTTCTCATTTACGTTTTATGTTAAAAAGTCCTTTTGAGCCTCATTATAATTAGGTTATTTTGAATGACCATATCCAACGCATCTCTCTTCATATATAAGCTACGGCCATTTTAACTAGCTTGTGTGCTTTGCATTGTACAATATTTTGTATTCCAGACAATCATTAATAGAGTCTAAGTTTTATTGTTTTATTTCATTATTGTGTTCCTTGCAATATCTCTATGTATCTCCTTGTTATATCTTTGTTATATTTCTACTTTCTTGTCATTCTCAAAATAATCCATAACAGTGGTATCAGAGCCCAATGTCACCATCGCTACCACAAAAGTATAAGTAGAGGAACCAGAGGAGCCTAAAGAAGGGGAGTGCCTCTTCCACTCACATATGTGGGTGAAGGGGACCCTAATCCATTTAATTGTTTACATTCGTATCCAGAAGAACCTAATATCACCTGGTATTTTCAATAGGTTGAACCTAACAACGACATTGCATCCTCAACCATACACCATCGGTTAGCTCAAGTAGGGATGGGGAATCCGCGCCAGTCAATAATGTTTCCTACCCTATGAAATTAAACCCTTCAAAGGTGAGGTATTGTGTGACGTTTCTCCCCTTGAAGTTTGCGTTGTTTTCTTTGGACAACCATATATATGGAAGCATCATGTTATTTATGAATCTATGCCCTGTAGTATAATTATTACTTTGGGAGATCAACTTTATAGGATACCAGAGATATTCCCAACTATTGTGGTCTCTTTGATATTTGAGACATAGTTCAAAAATGTGGTCTCTCAAACTAGAAGATTTTTCCTCTTTATGGTTCAATCGGAAGGTAAATAGAAGGTCATTGTAAATGCCAAATCCTTTGCATAGGGTCTCTCTATATAGAAAAAACAGGTGGAAAATACAATAGAAGAGGAAAAACACATATTTACCTCACCTCTTGGGGTACCTATGCATTTTTAGGTAAAGTACTCATTTTATTTAACACCGGTTCTCCTATAGCTAACAACCCTATGTACAAGTGTTCTATTATGGATAATGAACAAATCAAATTCCAGAACCAAGACCTAATTCGAAAATTCCACATCAAAACAACCTACACACCTTGTGGGAGCCCAATTTTCTTGGTACAGAAGAAGGACAAGACATGGTGACTTTGTGTTGATTACATATCCATAAACAATATCACAATCAAGAAATGGTACCTAGTCCCTTGGATTGATGATATTCTCGATCAACTCAAGGGATCCAAGTTTTTCAGTAAGATTGATATGAGGTTTGGATACCACCGAATGTTGATTGAGAAAAATGATGTATGGAAGATAGCCTTCAAGTCTAAATAAGGTCTCTTTGAG
>JASDQU010816161.1:11495-22587 GCA_032191745.1 Picea mariana
TCCCTTGGATTGATGATATTCTCGATCAACTCAAGGGATCCAAGTTTTTCAGTAAGATTGATATGAGGTTTGGATACCACCGAATGTTGATTGAGAAAAATGATGTATGGAAGATAGCCTTCAAGTCTAAATAAGGTCTCTTTGAGTTGTTGGTCATGACTTTCAGCTCGACTAATTCCATGACCACATCCATGGGGATGATGGATGACATATTGCGACCATTCACAAAATCCTTTTTTCTTTTATATCTGGATGACATCCTCATATTTAGAAAAACATGACAGGAACAATTGAAGCATATTCAACAGGTCTTGGGAACCTTGCGACAGAACAAATTATGTGCCAATTTGGAGAAGTGTTCCTTCAGCATGAAGAAAATCCAATATTTTGGATGCATCATGGATGAGAAGGGTGTGCATGTGGATCCATCCAAGATCCAGGTAATCCATGTTTGGTTGGCCTCAAAGACAATGACTAGGATCTATAGCTTCTTGGGCCTCATGCACTTATACCACCAATTTGTGTTCAGGTTCTCTAATATTTCTTGGGCCCTAAGCTAGGTGGCCAAGGGTTGAGCGAAGGCCAAGTTTGTGTGGGATGCATCCCAATAGAAAGAATTAGAGGATTTGAAATTCCACCTCTTGTCAGCACTAGTCCTTATTTATCCAGACTTCTAATAGCCATTTGATATTGAGACAAATGCTTTAGATTATGTTATTGGTGTAGTTCCCACTCAACATGGGCATCCAATATCCTATTACGATGAAACACTATCTGATTTTGTTTGGGGATACCCAAACTGTGAGAAAGATATGTACTCCATTGTGCATGCATGTCAATAGTGTAAGAATTACATTCTGGGGAAGGAAACGATCATCCACATTGATCACATGCCTCTACAATTCATGCATATGCTAGTAAAATTACAGAATTATGGACATCATAAGTTGTCAACGTACCTACAACAATTCTAGTTGAACATCAAGTACAAGAAGGAAAGAAAGAATCATGGCATATATTGCCTCAGTCAGCCTTCGGTTGTGGCACTAACCATATTTCTTAACTCATGTGGGCATGACACATCTAGGTGGCCACAATTATATAATAATGATGATGAATTGTTTTTTTCCTATCAAAAATTGAGCACAGGAAAAACAGTTACACACTTTCATCTCTAGGATTGATTGCTATTCTATCTTAGCCATCTTTGTTTTCCTTCAAGCGTGCATGAGAATTTGATGTAGGAAGATCATTACAGCTAAGAAACATGACATTTTGATGTAGACAAAATAGTGGTAGTACAAAAAATGCATTTTTGTTAGCGAAATCTTAACCAAGATGTTCGTAAGTATATAAGAACTTGTAGTGCCTACCCCTTTTCCAAGTCCTCCATCAAGAAACATGGGATATACACCCATATTCCTACTGCAAATAGAATTTGGGAATCCATATTCATGGGATACATGTCTAGGATGCCTTCAACCAAGCATTGGAACGACTATGTCTTTGTTTTCATTGATCAATTCTTTAAGATGGCAATTTCCACACCTTGTAAGAAGAGAATCACAACCAAGGCCACCGCCAAGATATTCTTTGATCATGTTTGGTTTCATTTTTGGCTCCCATGAACCATTATCTCACATTGAGACAATATGTTCTTATGCACTTTTTGGTCTATCCTATGGTCAAGGATGGACACCCAACTTACCAAATTGACTACCTTCCACCCATAGATTGATGGAAAAATAGAGGTAGTCAATAGGATGATTGTGCATATATTGAGGATGTACAATTCCAAACATCCACACAAATGGATGAAATTCTTCCTTATGTTCAACATATATGCAACATATCCCTCCACAAATCTATTGGCCACAACCCTTTTCAAGTGTGCTTGGGGTTCCAATCATTGTCACCCATTGATGTAGCTCTAGGCATTGCAGTTGCAAAGGAAGAGTCCTCCCAGGATGAGATTGATCATTATATAATAGTTAAATTGGTTTATAAAACCCAACACATGAAATAACAAGTTCATGATATTTTTCAGAAAGCGTGATACCAAGTACAAGAATAACCATGATCAACATTAGGTACCACACAAGTTTTGGGTGGGAGATAAGGTATGGTTGAATTTGTATAAAGCGGTACTCGTAGGACCACATCAGAAGCTATGCCCACTCTAATACATGAACTACACTATCACCAAGGATATGGGTGAGAATTATTTTGCATTAAGTATTCCTCCTTTTCTTGGCTTGCACTCAGTATTTAATGTGGAACTGCTTTGACCATATTTTCCATCTCTCATGGAAACTTCAGACATTTTCGAGCACTTGGACCATACAAAACTAAATCCTAGATACATTGAATATCCAACGGTTGATTGAATCATGGAAACCAAGACGAAGGGTACAAACCAGCAGAACATTCAACTCTATCTAGTCATCAAAGTAAGGTAGTTTCTTCATCATGGAAAGTGGCTCACCCGAAGTAAGATTCAACAGATGTTTCCCCACTTGATGGAGGAACTTGACATAAATGATATTATTTATTCCTAATGGGGGAGGAATTATCTAGGTGGACATCCGTATCCACCCACCTATTCCACTGGCTCAAATTACAATTTCCATCTTGGCAATTTTTCTACAGCGTTTTGGGTTTGAAACTTTCAAGGATGGTTGGAGGCTGTAAATGATGTTATTTTGACTTAGAGGAACCCAATAGATTTTTTTTCGGTTGTAGAGGGACATTATCAATGTTTACTTCTCATTTATACCTTTCCAATGGGGCACCGAGCACCGCAAACAAATATCATATGCAAGAGTTGTGTCCTTGGGAATTTGTCGTATCATCTACCCCCATTGGGGCCCACAAATATTTTGGTGTTTCATCTTCCATGGTCAAGGTTTTGTATGTTTATGGTTCCCACATTTATGATTTATGTTAAAAGTTACTGTGGAGTCTCATTGTAATAAACATCATCTGAATAAGCATAGTTGACACATCTCTCTTTAAAGATAAGCTACCGCTATTCTGTCTAGCTTTTGTGATTTCCGTTTTGCAGTCTTTTGTATTCCAAATAATCATTAATAGAATACGAGTTTTACTTCTTTACTATATTATTGTGTTTATTGTATTATATTTGTGTATCTTATTTTTATATCTTTGTTGTATTTCTACCTTCATGTCGTTCTCAAAATAATCTGGATCACCCATCCTTATTGGGTATTATAGTAATATGTCACCCATAAGGTGAGGTGCTCATTCAAATCACTCCCTACTCCAGTTTTTGTTGCAACTAATTATTCACTTAATTTTCTTCCAGAACATACTTTCTATATATCCCAATGTTCTTCCATGGGGTGTTTGTAAATAACTATATTTGATGCTCCAGTTACCTCTTGGGTGGTATCACTTTAGGCTCCTAGAACACTCTTTTGTATTCGTATAGAAATTTATCCAACTTATCTTTGTTGTATTTGTTACACCCTTCCATAGATTCCTTCACTCTTATCGAATCATTGTAACATAGATTTTTTCTTAAGGAAATTGAAACATATTTATTACTAGAACTAATCAACTTCTTGTCTTGGTTTTCACTTACTAGTGAGATCTTCAATTTACCTTTGTGTGCATTAACTATGTAGGATATCCCATCCTAGATCAAGTGGTATTGGTTGGATTGCAACATAAATATTCCATCCCTCATATACATGTAGGGGATCCCAAACACTACACCACACATGTCCAGGGGTACTACATCCAACACCATTTCATCAATAAAGTCAACACTTACAACAAATTTAATCTTGCACTATATTTTTATCTTGATATTTGCATCCTTTTATACCCAACACAATGGATAGGGTATAGGATGATCGAGAACCTCCAATACAATCTTGTTGACTAGATCTATTTTTATGAGATTATCTTGTGAACTAGAGTCGAATAGAGAATCTATATTGGTCTTCTTGACCTGGATCTTGATGTGGAAGTGCACGGTCATGTCTTTATCTTCCTGGTAATGAAGGCTACTTAGATTCACCTCCTTTTACAATGATGTGTAGAAAATATTCTCATCCACATCAGAGCTTATTTCGATTTGATTGTTCAAATATGTGTCTATAAGATTCTTTCTCTCTGAATCCTTCTTACAGTTCTTTGGGTTCATCTATGATTTTAGTTTCTAATACTTTTACTCACTGTGACCATCAATATGACAATTTTTACAATGGTTGCTAGGATTCATTCATTGATGTGCAGTGGATGTTGTCTTCTTATCCTCCCCCCCTTCCCACTTCTTTCCCTCCTTAGAACTACTTGGTTTCCCTTTCTTATGGCCTATGTTTTCTAGATATTGTGCCTATACACATGACTCATCCACTATCCTTGGATTCAAAAAAATTACTTTCTTTCATATATGACTATGTATACCCCCTAAATACTTGAGAATTACATTTGTGTTGAAATACTAGCATGATGGGCATCTTTCGGAACTTGGCGGTTTACTCCTGTACACTCTAGCCCTACATTTTCCTAAAGTAATGCCAAGGAATATGTTAGTCCTCTACATAGCCAATAGGATAGAAATCCTCCCACTTATTTATTGGTGGCTCAGCCTCCAGCCTAAGTGTCTCCATTTTAATTTCCCACCAAGTTAAAGAACAACCCACTAACTCTAGTTTGGCAAATGATATATTTTTCTCCTCACCAACATAGTGAATGCTGAAATAAAATTCCATTTGTTGCAATCAATGATTTACTTTTAATTAATAAACCTTATTTTGGTATGGATTTATGTCCATTTTCGATTTCATATTGAATATAGACTATGAAGGGTTAACAACACTCGAACTAGGCTTCTCTTTATTGGGATATGTCCTTGACTCCTTTTCTAGGTCTTTTTATTCTCCCGATATCCTTTCTGATCCAATCTCATAGTTAGAGCCTCTAGGCTCTCATAATGGTCCAATATTTCTTTCTAGAGCCACCACGAGGAGGGACATATTGTAACATATGTTAGAAATGTGGTCTTCTATCCCCATAAATCTCTCATCTATTGGATCTTGAGGGTTGTTATGCACATAATCATCGACCATGGCTAGGGTTTTGTGACTTTATTCTTAAACCAATTCCTGAATCCTTGAAAATTCCCACAAATACCCCAAATAAACCTTCTATGATACCAATATGATATTTAAACCACTATGGATATTCCACTAGAACAATTTATCAAAATAGATATTATAATATTCTGAAATCTTGTATTTTTGCAATTTATTTCGTTAGGTGCTAGATTTATTATCTCTGGCTTATGGATTACATTTAATAAATAACTTAAATAAAAAAATGAAATAATGAGAACAAATACATACCATTTACACAAACAAACACAATATTTGACCTGGGATACCCAATACAAAAGAAACCCTAACTAGAAGGTTAAGCCTATGAACTGTGGCCTGAACGATTGTTACATAATACTCTCCTTTGATGTTATGCTCAAAATATAACACTCTTAGATGTTTTTCTTAGCTATGAAACAATATATATTGCAAAATAATGGAACCCCTTCTCCTCCTAGTGGTTTGATATTTAGCATAGCCTGATAGCCATCTAGGGGTAGGGTTTTGACTTCCTCAACCATTAATTGTGATAAGGTTTTGGACTTGCTATAATCTTATTGAATGTCCACATGTGGATAGCCCCATGTGCATGATTAACAAGGGATGACATGGAATCCTCTCACACTATGGTGATCAACACGGTAGGTCAACTTGTGGGAGGAACAAATTCTTCTTACTAGCTCAGATTGACATGAATTTTCACTATTGGAAAGGTCTCTTAGTGTAGATGAATGTCAAGGGTTCTAAGGTAATTCTGAGAATTTATATACCCACAAAATTGTTATTTTGTTCCTTAAAATGGATTTGGAAGGTTTCAAACCCCAATTTTACAAACTTAGAGATACCATTAAAATGGACCTACAAATAATTCCTCCAATTTTTTCCACTCTTGAAGCATAGAGATAGATGACATGTAATAAAATGATCCAATTTGAATCAACATTTGCATTGTGCAAGAGTTTCGATTTTTATAGAATGGTAGAATTTTCCCTGAGTGATACATGTTTACATATTATACTTTGGTAATCAATGATATGATCCCCTTTAGAAATTTCACAAAATTACTAGCTACCCTCTATCTAGACTTTGAGTGTTTGATACTATTAGTTGGAATCCTCTTTTTGAATGATTCCTAGTTAGAAATTTACTTATCATAGGAAATATTTATAACCTAATGAATGTTTGTATGTGTGTGTGTGTGTGTGATGGTTGATGATGAGTATTACTTATTCGATATGATGTTTATATGATGATAAGTTGATTATTTAGTCTAACTAATCAAATACAACATTTGAGACTCACCATCCCCTCGTTCTTACCTCGGTTAGTAATTGAGTGTGATGAACCTAGGCACTCATGTGATTGTCTAGATTATGATGAGTACTAAGATTTCTTAATAAAAAAAAATGGTGTTTAAAGAGTGTGGTATGTTTAACGTGTGAAAAAGTGAGTTTCTTGTGGCCATTTTATAAAGAGACATATTTGATAGTTTCTTTTCATTGTAGTTCTTGCTTAATGTTATAGAATGGATTTTTAAAACAAAAATTTGTTGATTTTTTAAAAGTGAAATGCTAATCTTTAGGAATCTAAAGATAGATGGTTGTCAAAAGATTATCAATATTTAAGAAAAAAAATATAAAAGAGTCCCTAGATGGGGTGTCTGCTTGCATAGTGTTGATATTTTGATGTAACTACGAAAGATATTATTTTGTGTTTGTATTGGTCAAACCTCAAGAAGGTTATTGTAATCTTATTGTGTAAATTGGCTTAAAATAAATTATTATTTTATTGTTATCCTTATTGTAAAATTCAAGACAGTCCCTCTTAGAGAGGCGTCTTTTTGGGAGTCAATTACGTGTATAAATAGAGGTTGATTTCATTTCATTTGTACATGCACACAACTCACCTTCTCTTGTGCATTTGGAGCATATCAAGAAAGGTATAGCGCAGGAGGTCTTGATCTATTTGTGGAGAGATATAATGTGACATTGTACTGGTTGAAGGAATCTATATTGAAGAATTGGTTTTTGGGTTTTCTCCCCCACAAGGGTTTTCCATGATATATCTTGTGTTATGTGATTGTTTATATTTAACTGATCCTATTACATGAAATAGTTAATGAATGTTAAAGAAGATAATTGTAACTTATAAAATTATAACATGGTATCAGAACATGTCTGAATAGAGGAAAGTTGACATATCTAGAAGACAAAAGGAGTCTTTTTTCTGGATAGTAGTGGTTTTTGGACAAGACAATACCACCAACAAGTGCGACCTAGTGGAGCACATATTTTCCCTGGATCATATCCTTAGAATCCATAATTTGTGATTTAGGGGCACGATGACTACCAGAACCAATATTGATGGGAAGCTAGAGGGAGATAAAAAATTCAGTTCCTAGAGGTACATAATATCCCTCCTCCTAGAATAAAATGATCTAGAGAAGTTCACTAAGGAAGAGGTTTCATAACTAGAGGGAGATGAGGCTAAAGGAAATTACAATAAGGATATGGTCAAACCAAAGAGGATTATTGTAGACACCATTAAGGACCATCTTATTCACCACATATATTCATTATCCACTCCAAAAGAAATGATGGATTCGTTAACCCGACTATTTGAAAGAAACAACAACAATCAAAGAGTAACTTTAGAACTCAATTAAAGAATGTGAAGATGAAATATTCAGAAACCATCCACTCTTACTTCTCAAGAGTGAACCATATCAAGGAGTAGATAGAAGCCATTGGTGATACACTGAATGGAGAAGAAATGGTGATGACCACATTCAATTGTCTCCCAAGGTCATGGGATGCATTTGTTCAAGGGATATGATCAAGAAGGAAGATACCCAAGTTAAATAGGATATGGGAAGATTCCAACCAAGAATAAGAAAGGACGATAGGAAGAGAAGAGAAGATGACAAATGATGACCAAGCCCTGGTTGCCCACACAGGAAAGGAAAGAGTAATAAAGAATGCTACTCACCTAATAAGTTTCTGAGGGGTCGAAGAAATAACCAAAATATCATATGTTTCCATTGATAGAAAATGGGACACTTATCCAGGTGGATATTGGTGGCCACCCACCTATTCCAAATTCCAGATCCCTCATATTGACAGTTTTTAGTTCAACACGTTTCTCTATAATGTGGACATTTCTTTGTAATTGTGGGTTATTTACTTACAGGGATGTCCTAAATCCCTACACAGCATCCAGGTGGATATTTCTGGCCTACCACCTATTCCAACAGGCTTATTTTGTAAGTTTTCATCTCAATACATATGTGTGTACTTCCAGGGCCATTTTGGGACTCTAAGCAATGTTTTATTGTCTTGTGACAATAAAACTATATACAGAGTCATTTTTTGATGGCGTAATGCGTATTTCTTGAAAATACCTTTCCAACGGGCTTTCACGCGCCTAAAATGGAGATCGTATGAAAAAGTTACGACCCTGAGAAGTTAATGTATTAATTTACCCAACGGGGCCCACATGACTTTTGGCGCTTCATATCCAAGGGTTAGGTTTTTGGATGTATAGGGTTTTTTTTTATAGCCCTAAAATTCCCTACCTATGCATACATGTCGTTAGCCTTTCTACTTGCACAATTTTCCAATTTACTGACGAGGAACTCTCTTTAAAAAACCATTTTTTGGAGCATGTATGCGCCATGTTGCACTACTTCTCACGTATATACACTAGCTTCATACTATAAATCCCATCTACATACGCTAGTTTCATATTAAACAACCCGCATTTACCTCCAAAAGTTGCAAAAAATAAAAAGTTGCAAGGAATTCGACGGAGTTTACGGGCTATCGAGGGTTTCCAAAGCAATTCACCTGTTATAGCCCATCCCCAAACTGAATAAATATCCTTTTTTCATATAAAATGGGGTATTGGGGTCCCATTCCATCATCAAGCATTAGAACATAAAAAATCTACCAAAATCCCTTCCCCTTTTAGCCTAAGATTTGTATCCCTTTCTCAGGTTTGGCCTCAACATTCCCCCTCCATCACTCTCCCTATACAATCCATTTCCTACTTCCCAATGAGATCATTTGATTGTGAGAGGTATTACAGGAATGATGCCCTTGGAGAAACAATAAGAGGATCTTGGAACAGGTTCGCAGAGCATCTTCCAACGAGAAGGTTGTAACTTTTGTAATCTTCACATCTGAATAAAATAATTTTGTTTTTGTACCAAATATTGTGTTTTTGTGCTTATTTGATTAATGAATTCACATTTATATCTGAAACATAACACTAATGAGTAGAGATAGAATATTTTGTAGCTTTGTTGTTTAAATTTTTTGTAGGTCAACTTTGGGAGGAGACCACCAGTCCAAGAAACGAAAAAAGAGAAGGAGGTATACACCAACTGAAAGAACCTAAGGTATACCCTCTTTTCCTTATCTGATATTTTAAGGTCAGACTGTTTGGGGTAGTTTAGAAATAAGACTGTATTTTAAGGGAGATCAACGCTCTGCCTATAATCTGACCCAGTATAGTAATAGGGGGATTTTCCCCGCAAGCAGAATTGTAGACTCCACTGGCGAGTCTCTCTAGGGTCTTAGAGGGAGGTTTTTTGGTTTTATTTGGATTCTTTATTTCCTTTTGAGTTTTTATCAAGTTTATTGAGTCTTTTAGGGGTATTTGGTCACCTCCAAGGTGCCTACCATATTTCCCTGACTTGTCAGTCTGCCTAGTATTTTTGTTTTTTTTTTAAATCTCAGAGGTGTACGCAGTATGCTTTGGCTCAACCTGCGTACATACATTGTCTGCACAATAGATAGTGCATGTACATATGCATTTGTTAGTGCAACAACCTGCATCTTTGTGTCTTGAAGGTATTTTTTAAAAAAAAGAAGAGATTTTCTCTTTCCTAATAGGAGTGTTGGGATTCTCATGCATTTTTGGAATTTACAAAGTCTATGTTAGTGGCCTTATCTTGGGTTAAATATTCGTTGTCAACTTGTTTCTTGATTTTATTTGGTTTTCACTAGAGGTTTAGAGTTAACTTTCAAGTTCTAGACCCTCCTTAGGTTTATTTTGAATTCTTGGGTTTACGCAGTTGGCCTAGGATCTTTGTCAATCTTGGGTTATGTTCTCTTTGTCTTGTTTATGGTTAGAAAAAGAAAAGAATTTTTACTTTGGTTTTTTTTGTTTAGAATCATTTCAAAAAAAATAAAAAATATTTTTTACATTTAGCTTGGCAACGAAGCCTAGGTTGTTTGTTTACAAAAGAAAAGAGTTTCAGTTTCAATGTTGTTTCTTTCTTTGCTGAAAGTATAAGTAGTTTTGTGTAGTGAAACAAAAACACTTTTTTAGGAAACTTTCAGTTATAAGATCTTGAAACGTTAATTTGAAAAGTTGATATTTACAAAGGTTTTACAATCTTTTGCTTTAAATTCAAGGTATGTAATTTGCTTTGTCATATAAATGCTCTAAATTTTTCTTTATTTTCGTCTCTTCCAAACGAGAGTAGTTCCATGACCACATCCTTTGCATAAATAAATCCCTTAAAATTAATGCTTAACTTAAAATTTATTAGACTTTATGTTCATAGGGTTCATTGACCAGTTTAGGATTTTAGGGCCTTGAAATAGGTGTGAAGAGGAAACTCTTCATGTCCATTTGAAACAAACATTGGATTCTTAGACAGGGAGTGTCTAAAGTCTAGAATCATAACAGTTAGATGGCACCCCCTTCTAACATAGGGGCTAAACATGAGGTCACATAAGGAAAGGTAGAGGAGATAACCCCTCCAAAGTCAGACTGATATTAGTGGGGATTGTATATTGAGGGTCTTTCTTGGCAACCATATTGATCACATTTTCCTACGGAGGTTTCTAGACCTTGAATCTGTTCGAGATCCTCAATTTTCATCTGGGCCAATTGATTTTGGCACCCGTGAAGGGATTTGGACTTGTCATCCTACTCATTACAATTATACCAATTGT
>JASDQU010816161.1:22597-36301 GCA_032191745.1 Picea mariana
ATATGTGACTGTAGGGGTAGACTGTGATACCTATGGTAGACGTCAGATCGCACTTTCTAGAGTATACCCTGAGGCTGATTCCATGTTCGAGTTGCACTTGCACCAATAATTTTCTCTAGTTTTGATTGGCATAACTGTCCTTACGCAGTTGGCCTAGGATCTCCTCGTTTTTTGTTTTTCATGGTTCTAGTTCTTGCAAGCTTCTCTAACACTTATTTCCTTTTGTTTTTATCTTTATTTACTTGTTTCATGTGTATTTGGTTATCTAATCAACTCACAAACTTCTGTCTTGTTTAGTTAACTTAAATAGGCAAGTAAGTGTTGTGTTTTTGTTCACCGATGTGGAAAAACCAACACAAAACTAGCATGGTAGTACTCGAACCAAACATGGTAGCCTCTAAACACTGGACTCTTTTGTGCATATGTGCATGAGAGGCTTGATGGAGTGTGGAAGATCTCTTAATTTTCCCGATCATGAACACAATGATGCATAGAGAAAGGCTGGTAATCTTGTGAATCGACACCTGAGAACATACTTTCTCAGTACCAGCCTCACAATACATACTGATGTAGTCCTCAATGTTATATTACCCTAGAAGAAAGGTCCTCAAGTTGACTAGTTCCCCTCTTTTGGAGAGGCCGGTTAGGAAGTAAATGTCCTCTGTATTTAGGTTAAGTGATTTACCCTCCATTATAAAATCCTTTGCATCAGGATGCCAATACTCCACTAGAGAATTGAGCAACCTCGGTTGTGCCCTCATGAATGGACACTAGAAAAATTTCCATAAGAAAAACTATTTTAACATAGCAATGGCCACATAGTACTGCTCGACCAAGACATCCAACTCCTCATGTTCCCTCTCTTTCCAGTGAACATACATCCTATCACACACAAAAATTGGAGAGAGTTTCATACTTGTGTTTTCTTTTTTCAATAAAAATGGAGGTGTATGTGGAATGTATTTTGAAAATTCACGTATACACTCGAGCTCTTTATTACTCTACCCAAGTACATACATGGGCTGACCATGGACAACCCGCATACATGCAGACATGATCGTTTTTCAAGGGCACGCTCCTCCAAAACAAATATTTAAATACAAATTAATGAACTAAAATGAAAGAGGAAGTAATTTGTACTTACTTGGTCTGAGTGTGAGGATTTTTCGTCCATCGTAGCTCTTGGAATTTTCATTTTGGTCAAATGGGTTTTTTACTTCTTTTGTTAATTTCCAAATTGAAAAGGTAAAAATGAGCTCTGCACCTCTATTTATAGACTATTTGAGCCCTTTTTTCCCTAAGTTGGTCCCCTTTTTCACTTCTCTTGGCTTGGTGGCTACTTGAGTTCTCTTTTGACATATATTTCGGCCAGTCTGATGGACTTGTCCTTTTGGTTTAGTATTTTTTTGAGATGGGTTACATTCATATCGTCCCATGGAGAACGCCATTTTTTTCAACTTTTGCATATAGGTTAGGTTTTCACTACCATATTTCTACATATTGTTTTCTTTTCCTCATTTCCATAGGATCGATCCCACCAAAGTGCGACATAGAACCTTTTCTACTATTTTAGAAGTGTCATAATTAGGTGGTAGATCCGACCTCTACATGAATTCCCTTGGTAGATCCTTTTCTTTGTTTTGGCATCCATGCCTTGAGTTTTGACTATAGGATTGGGAGTCCTTGTTAGTGCCTCCATGATTACATATTGAATCCTCATTCTTGTTGTTGATCATCATTCTTGGCCTTAGCCACATAACTCTGTAATGAGAATGGATTGTTGTATTTCAAGATCTATTTAAATTTTGAAAGAAACATCCAAAAAGACTGTATTTATTCTTTTTGATATGTTCTGGATTACTTGAGAAACATAGGCCCCCTCGAATGTTCTTTAATCCCTTCTCATAATCTCTAAAATTGAAAAGATTTTCGAGCGATCTTGTTTCCGTTCACACTCTCCAAAATCAAATTTGAAGGCACATCTGTTCGGTGGTATTTTACCCCTTTCTCGATGTAGACAAATAATTTTATGAATAAAGGTATTCTCTAGGAGCTTCAGTTCACTAGAATAGCATTATCAAGCGTAAATTTAACCCTTTTTCGGGCCCGTGGGACTAAATTTTTGAGAAAGGAACATTCTCCTTGGTTTTGGTTTATCTCTTTTTCGAGCCTTGGAGATTACTTATCAAAAATGAACCACCTTGAAGTCCATAGTTAAGCTCTTTTCAGACTCCCTAAATATGAAAATATCGTTGAGTGAGCTTTTTCCTTTCACCCTCATTAAATTGGTCCAGAAAGAACATATATTTAGCATGAGTTTAACCCTTTTCTAGCCAATAGATTATTCCAGAAAAAGTTACACCTCTGGACACTTGTCTTTCCAGGAGAGTTCTCCTCGGTTATATTTTATACCTTTTGAGGGTAAGGAGACTAAACCTAGAAAATGATTGTGAGTATAGTAATAGGGGGATTTTCCCCACTACCATTTTGGCATTCATGTTTATCATAAAAATTCCTTTGGAGCCGCATTGTAATAATCTTCTTGTGAATGAGCATAGCCGTCAAATATCTTCTCAGAGATAAAGATGCCACCATTATAACGATTCTTTCACTTTGTATTTTTACATTCTATATACATTTATTTCATTAATAGAAATCATGTATTTTTGTATTTCTCTATTTTTGGCAATTTTTATGTGCATTTCATTTTAATATCTTTGATTTCATTTCATTCTGAAAATAATCCGGATCATTGGTATCATAGTAGTCTTCTCTTGATGATTTTTCAGTGTATGTCGCCGACGAGGTCCGAGTATAGAAATTTGGGTCTCGAGCTTGTCTCTCTTAAGAAAAATATCTCTCGCACACCCAATAAACCCTCTATGGTGGTAGAAAATAAAAATGGTAGAGAAAAATATTTTATTTACCTGTTTCTTGAGAAATCTCTCGTGTGACAGAGGGACGAAATGATAGAGAATTTTTCCCACATCCTTCAATGTTTGCCGATAGAAACAGGCACATATTAATCAAGTGACCAATTTGGAGGAACCTCTCCCTTCAAGGTACAAGTTAATTTTGATATTCCCATATTTAATGTTTAGATAGATGCATATGCCTTTGAAAAATGGTTGAATCTGCTAGAAGGTTATTTCTTTGTTCACAATTTTTCCAATAAGGAAAATATCACCTTCACACTCCTCAAGGCTCTCCCCCATGTCAAACATTGGTGGGAAACTTACTACGAGAAAAGTTCCACAGACGAATCTAGAATATATGGGGTCAAGCCCACTTGGGATTTTTTTGTGGATGCAATCAAGTATCAATACTACCCTGTTGATAACTATGAAGATGAATACATGAGATGGACCACACTTCAGCAAGAGAAGAGCCAAATAGTGTCAGAGTTCACAAATACTTTCCATACCTTGTGCACCAATATGGGTATCAAAGACACTAAGCAACATCTGGTTTTGAAATACCGTGGGGCTCTTCATAGGTACATCCAAACCAAAATGTGTTTCCTAAACATCTCAACATTGGGAGCTACCTCTTGATACACTGTCAAAATCAGGTAGAAATTTAGGCACCAAAACAAATGGGATTTTAGGTCTACAAATATGCAACAACCAAAGCATGGTAAAGACGACCCTAACCAATTCCTTCTGAAAACCAGTCTAAGACATATGCAAATAAGGGTACAGGAAAGACGATGTATGAAACTTTGAAGTGGTGCGACTTCCACAATTCCCCTGGCATAACACCGATGAATGTTGCTCGAAACAATCATTGGTGGATGAGGTCAAAGACAAGGAGACAAACATTAATTCAAAATCCGATTTAGAAAATATTGAAAACAAATAGATCATCACCGCAGACCCTACTACTATTGTCGTGAATGAAACAATTCAACCAAAAGAACAAGTAGATCCTAAAGAGGGGGAGTGCCTCTTCCATTCACAGATGTCGGTGAAGGGGACACTGTTGCATTTCATTGCTGATAGAGATATCCATAAGAACCTGATCTCAATTGAGGTCATCAAACATTTGGTTTGTTCACAACACCACACCCATAGTTGTACAACATCGGGTGGCTTCACCAGGGATGAGATCTTTGTGTCAGCTAGCAGTGTCTCCTGTCTTATGTCATCCAACCCTTCAAGGATGAGTTATTGTGTTATGTTACCCCTCTTGATGTCAGTGATGTTATTTTGGGCCAACCATATATGTGAAAACGTCATGTTGTTTATGATTCTCAACCCCACAGTGTCATTATTACTTTGGGGGGTCATCTCTAAAGGATACCAAAGGTAGTTCTGACTATTGTTCCACCAAAACAATGCCACAAGGTAATCTCTCATACAAAAAAATTCATCCTCTTCATAGTCCGTTGAAAGCATGCACAGAAGGCCACTACAACCATTGTAGCTTCAACACCTTATATCCAGAAGAAGCATATTCCAGAAGACAAAGAAGATATTGTATCTTCACCTATAATAGTTCCTACACAATTCCCCATCAAGCCTAGAGACAACAAGTAGGTGGAATAGATTTAACCCTGTAGGAAATAGTTTCATTATAGCCTTCAATAGACCAAGCAATGCAACTTCTCCAACAAGGCACGCAACTCACCAAGATTCAGATTCAGAAAATGTTTTCCCCTCTTCCTTGAGCACTCAGCGCAATGGATACCATTGCTTCCTAAGGGAGGAGTATTGATCCAGGTGGATATTGGTGCCCACCCACCTATTCCAAATTCCAATTGGTTCATCTTGACAGTTTTTAGTTTAGCACATTTCTCTGTAATGGAGACATTTCATTGTAATTATGGGTTCTTCACTTACGAGGCCATCCTAAATCCCTACACAACATCCAAGTGAATATTGGTGGCTGCCCACCTATTCCAACTGGATTAATTTTGGAATTGTTCATGTTAGTACATCTTTCTGTACTTCTAGGGCCATTTTGGGGATATAAACAGTGTTTTCTTGGATTTCCACAGTCAAACTATAGACGAAGTCATACTTTGACAACATAATCTATATTTCTTGAAAAGACCTTTCCAACGGGCTATCACATGCCTAAAACGAAGATCGTATGAAAAATACAACCTTAGGAAGTTAATGTACTAACTTACCCCAACGGGTCCCACATGACTTTTGGCGCTTCATCTCTTGGGGTTAGGTTTTTGGATGTTTATGGTTTTTGAGTTCATGTTTATCATAAAAAGGCCTTAAAAGCCTCATTGTAATCATATTCTTTCTAATGAGCATAGTCGTCACATCTCTTCTCATAGATAAAGATGCCACAATTCTAGTGAGTCTTGCACTCTGTATTTTTACAGTTTCTGTACATTTCTTTCATTAATAGAAATAATGAATTGTTTTATTTCTCTCTTTTTGGAAATTTTTATGTCTATTTCATTGTAATATCTCTGTTTTCATTTCGTTCTGAAAATAATCTGGATCAGACACATTTCTAGGAATTGATCCCTCATTCAGTGAGCAAGGGAAAATAAAGGAGGTAAAAGGCATCATGTTCATACAGTTGAAGATGATGAGCCACCCAAGAAGGTTGCAAAGGAAGATGAATCAAGTGATGAGGAATATGTTCTTATCTCATCCCTTATAGGAAATGTCATGCATGCAAGTGACATTTGGATGGTGGATAGTGGTGCTTCTAATCACATGACAGGTTATAAACACTCCTTCTCTAACCTTACTCACAAGGATTCACTACACAAGGTGAAATTAGGAGATGACTACCAATATCTGATCAAAGGAGTAGGAGAATCCTCCTACAAGTTAGACTCAAGAAAGCTAATGAAGATGAAGGAATTTCTCTATGTTCCTAGATTGAAGAAGAACCTTCTCTTGATTTCAGCATTGGTTGAGAAGGGTTATAGAGTTGCATTCTTTGATGGAAAATTTCTTATGTGGTCTAGAGAGAAGACTTTTTATCATGTTGCGGTGATTAGAGTTAAATACGGAGGACTCTACAAATTGAAAGGGAGATATGATTCAACATTAATTCATGACATTATGAATCCCAATGAATAATGGAATAGGATATTTTATGACCTACATTTCAAGGCCCTACCAAGTGTGTTAAATATGGTGACAGGACTATCAGAGATCTAGGAAAACCCAGACGGTGTGTGCAAATGTTGCACACAAGGAAAGAACGTGAAGCACTCCTTTCCCAACAACAATATAAGAGACAAAAGAGTATTGTACATCATGCACTCATATGTGTGTGGAATGATGTCAATAAATTCACTAAGTGGGTATGTATATTATGTGTCTTTTATTGATGATTACTCAAGTAACACTTTGATGTATTTTTTGAAGGAAAAGAATGAAGTGTTTGGAAAATTCAAAGAATTTAAGGCATGGTAGAAAACTTGATAGAGTGGAAGATAAATACCTTGAGATCATATAATGGAGGAGAATTCACTTAAGAGGAATTCAAAGAATATTTCAAGGAAGTAGGGATTAAGAGGGAGCTTTCTACTCCCTACAATCCTCAACAAAATGGAGTAGCATAAATGAAGAATCAGAGGATCATGTAAGCAGTGAAGGCTATGATCCATTATCAATATCTACCTATGAATCTATGGGCAGAAGAAACAAATACTGCATTGTACATGAAAAATAGAAGTCCCCACAAAGTACTTGGAAATAAGACACCAGAGGAGATGTTTTTAGGAGATAAGTTGGAAGACAAACATCTAAGGATATTTGGCTACCCCACATTTGTCCATTTCCCCAAGAAATTGGATCCATCCGGAAAGAATGGAATATTTTTTTGTTATAGTGACACATCGAAGGCATACATGATATATATTCTCGGTCACCATGAAGTTTAGATTAGCCAAGATGTCACCTTTGATGAGAGTGCAACTTTCAACAAATCAAAAGATGACTCTTTAAAAGAGGTTCATGAGGAGGAGAATGAAGTTACTACAGTTCCAAAGGAAAAAGATGTTGAACCTGAGGAAGTCGACATGGAATAACCTCATAAGGGAGTAGATATTCCTTCTCACAAGAGAAGACTAACTTGGGCACAAGAGCTCATCATAAATGCAGAAAGATATGGTGACCTAGAAAATTATCTCAGGGAAAGTAAGAAGTTGAAACTGTATTCCATCTATGTGGCATGTTTGTGTGATATCATGGATTTAAAACCATCTAGTTATGAAGACATTGCATAAAAGAGGGTATGGAAGGATGCCATGGGGGAGTAATATTAGTTCATATTTAATAATGATGTTTGGGATGTGGTCCCAAGACCAAAAGAGAAATCAATAGTAATTTCAGAATGGATCTACAAGATGAAAAATGCAGTTGATGGAAGTATTGAAAAATATAAGGCTAGATTTGTGGCTCGAGGATTCTCTCAGAAGGAGGGCATTGAATATGAGGATACATTTTCTCATGTGGAGAGATATAACTCAATCAGGACTATACTTTTGTTGGTGATGGTATTGAAATGGAAGGTGCATTGGATGGATGTGAAGACAACCTTCTTGAATAGTGAAATAAAAGAGGAAGTATATGTGGAGAAGCCACAGGAGTTCGAGGTACATGAATAGGAGAATCATGTTTGCATATTGGAGAAGATTTTATGTGGATTAAAGCAGGCACCCAGAGCATGGTATGGAAAGATCAAAATTTTTCTGACGAGATTAGTATTTAAAAAGAGTAGTGTGGATATTAACCTTTACTTTAAGGTTGTGGATGATGGTCTGGTAATACTATTGTTGTATGTGGATGACCTGTTTCTAGCAAGTGTGGAAAATCTAATATTAGAGTGTAAGAGAAAAATGGTTGTTGAGTTTGAGATGAAATATCTTGGGGTGATGCATCACCTTTTGGGTCTCGAGCTATGGCAGAGACAGAATGAGATACTTCTAAATCAAGGGAAGTATGCAATGGAAATCCTAAAGTGGTTCAGGATGTTGGATTGCAAGGCAATGACTACAACTATGGTATCAAATATGAAGTTGTTGCAGCATATGAGTTTAGAGACTATGGATGTTACTGTATACAAGCAGATGGTGGGTTTGTTTATGTACTTGACAAACACGAGACTGGATACATGTTTTTTGGGGAATACCCTGAGTCACTATATGGAGCAGTTGAAGTAGGTTCAATTGGTCACAAAAAAAATGTGACGAGGTACCTTAAGGGTACATTGTATTATGGTGTCAGGTATGTTACAAACCATGAGTTTGGGTTATATGAATATTCAGATTTAGATTGGGCCAAATGTATTCTTAATCAGAAGATTACTTCGACATATTGATCTAGTCTAGGCCCCAGTATGGTTTCCTGAAGTGGTAGGAATCATTCATGTGTAGCACTCAGTACGATTGAGGCTAAATATCTGGCAGCATGTGCAACATGTAGAGAAGCAGTGTGCCTTCAAAAGTTGTTATCTACGTTATTTTGTCTCAAACTGGAGGTGACCTGCATTTGGTGTGACAACCAGAGTTACATGAATTTGTCATAGAATCTAGTGTTCCATGACATATCGAATAATATCGATATCAAATATCACTATATCATGGATATGCTATAGAGGGGAGAAATGAGGCTCCAATACATCACTACCAAGGAGAAGGTTTCAGACATATTGGCCAACCCACTTTTGAGGATGAAGTTCGAGAACTATAGGGACAATCTTGACATGGTCCTTCTTCAAAGGGAGTGACAAGGTACATATGCATTGCAGGGTAGTGGATGTCCTATGGAAATGTTGTATCTATTTGATATCTAACCACATGTCTTGGATGAATTCGTTGTGAAGTCATAGGGGTGCACATGAGGTACAGATGAATTTCGAGGTAGTGGATGTCATGGTGACATATTGAAGGTATTTGAGAGCTACCCACAGGCCTTGGATGCATTGGTTGTGAAGTAATGTTGTACTATGTATATTTGATGATGTATAGATTCATATGTTTAACAGTCAATGGTCATGAGCTCGCGTGTCGATAAATAATACGTTCCTAGTTAAGAGGGAGTGTTGATATTTTGATGTAACTACGAAATATATTCTTTTGTATTTGTATTGGTCAAACCTCAAGAAGGTTATTGTAATCTTATTGTATAAATCAGCTCAAAATAAATTATTATTTTATTTTTATCCTTATTGTAAAAGTCAAAACAACCCTTCTTAGGGTTGGCTATTTTCGGGAGTCAATTATGTGTATAAATAGAGGTCGAGTTCCTCTCATTTGTACACAAACACAACTTACCTTCTCTTGTGTATTTGGATCATAGCAAGGAAGGTCTAGCATAGGAGGTCTTATTTTCTTGGTCTTTGGTGTCTTAGAATTGATCTATTTGTGGAGAGATATAGTGTCACATAGTACTGGTTGAAGGAATATATACTGAAGAGTTGGTTGTTGGGTTTTCTCCACCATGAGGGTTTTCCAGGATATATCTTCTATTCTATGATTGTTTATATTTCAATGATTCTATTACATGTAATTGTTAATGAATGTTAAAGAAGATAAATGAAACTTCTAAGATTATAACACATATATGGAAACATGGCTTACATGGATCATATAGTGTGCAAAAATAGAATCTTGAAAGCTCCCCGCCTCCTTAATTCCTATCAAATATCCCTTCACGTGTCACTCAATTTCAATCGACTCAACTAGCACCTACCCCTTCAATAAATTGATGGACATCAAACTATGATGGAGACACATGTTTTATAGTCAATTACATAGTTCAAATCCATTTGCATGATGAAAAGGATGAAGCATTCATATCTGAGCACAAAATTAGCTTCCATTGTGATCATGCTGAAGAGTGATGTGATTCTGAGGTCATATCTGCACATACGAATATGAATTCAGAGGAATTTTCCCATGAGGTTGATAGTTATTGCATGTCATGGGAGAGACAAAAGAGTGCAAAATCTCGTCAAGGATCTCACAATTCTATATGTTTTAATCAACGACTCTCTAATTTCCAATTCTGTTATTTTGGATTTGGTTTCAAGAGACTATAATCTCTATGGTCATTGGTTTTTCATTACATTTTTATTACATCTCTCTCCGATGGCACCTCAATCATGAAAACATTGCACCTCTGGTGTTGGGTCATCTTCGGCTACAATGGCAGTGTTAGATACTATAGAACATTATGAGAACTTCATGCTCAAGGAAGACAAAGAAGCCATGTTGGATCTGGAGGCAAAATTTAGCTTGATTCACGATTTTAAGGAGGATGTTGAGTTTTAATTTCAAGTGGGTGGGGTGATTCCTGAACTAGGTTGTTCTAAAACTAAGAATTCCAAGTTTTTTCACACCTTGGAGTTATATTTGCATACTAAACAATAGTATCACTGGGTATGTTTCCCAAATATGAGAATTGTTTTTTCAACTTAAAAGGAGAATGGAAATGATATAATATTAGAATGAATATTTGCTAAAGGTCATGAATTGGTTGGCTCACAACCATGGGTGCGTCTTCCAAACACCTATTGTTTGTCTAGGTAATGGCCTTTCTTCTTTTGTGGTCAACTTCCCAATGAATCTAGAGCCCCAGGTTCCTCTTGTTCCTTAGAATTATGATTCTCTAACATTTTTGCAGTTTTCCTTCGATTTCTCTAGTTTAAGAACATGTTATGGCTAGTATAGACCCTATAAACCTCTGCTACATTTTAATGTTTATACATAGAAATACATTTCATGCCTAGATTTCTGACTGATGCAGGCCATTTTTAAGTCGTCAAAATCACCTGGGGATCGCACTAGCCCTTAAAATGGTTGAAAATGAGGTGTCCCCAGAGGTTTAGAACCAATGAATTCACTAATGAAGTGCATTAACAACACACTCCCTAACAGACCGCTCTACACCACGAGAACTCTTTATTGAAAAATATTATTTTGAAAAAAATATATATATATTATAATACTACATTTTTTTTTTTTTTTAATTATAGATAGTTAATTCTTCTAATTGATATATGTACAAATAAAAAAACTACAAATAAAAAAACTTAAGTAAAGTCATTATTATTATGATTACAAAATAAATAATTGCGCTCATGTTTACTTTATTGAGACTTGTTATTTAAGAAAAATTATTACATATCTATAATTAAAACTTTTTATTTTTGACAATTTAATATTTATTTATAAAAAATAAAACATTCATTAATATAGACTTATATTAAACATAGAATAGGATGATAATAACTTTGATATATATCGATAGGGAGTGAAATTTAAAGATAATCATGTTAACTGAAGTCTTCTTAGTAAATACTAGAATTAACATTGTAATTTATAAAATATTGTATTCATAAAAGATAAATCATATATTGTAATTTAAAGATAGTCATGTTAAATGAAGAATTTTCAGTAAACAAGTATTGTCTCCGTACACATGTAATACATATATCTAATGCAAAGTGTAACATAATGTATGTCATTGTTGATAATAGTGACATGTTTTATATGTCAATGCTAGAGCTATTTCAATGCCAATTAACTAGCTAGTTGCCACAAATAGAGTCTGTAATCTCTTTATGGCACAACCCAAGGTGCCCATATGAAAAAACATGGATGTACACCCTGGCTTTTTGGCCACGTCACAACTAGCGTGATAAAATGGTCGACAAAGTCTATGGGAATAAGGGGTTCAATTTCTTCACCAATCATAATTTAAAAAAATGGTTTAATTTAAAAAAAAACAAAAAATTCAATATAACAGTGTTATGCTTTGGAAATTGCTTAAATTTATTGTCAAATTGCTTAGTGAATTACTGTCAAATCAATAACAAACTCATTGCTATAGTTCTTCTTTATGAGGGAATAATCATAATATACAAAATGCATAACAATTGCATTATTTTAGGGCGTGTTTGTCTAAGCATTTTTATAAAATAGTTTATTTTTAACTAAAGTTGAAATTAATATACTCTATCAAATTATATATACATTTTTCATATATAAATAGTTTTTTTGTTTAATAATATTCTAATCACAATAATAATAATAACTAATTTATATATTTTTAGTAAACACAACTATATTAATAACCAACTTAATAATTAGAATATCATTAACATAACAAACAAAATCATATTAATAACTAAGCTAATATTTTTAGAATATTATTAACATAACAAACAAAATCATATCAATAACTAACCTAATATTTTTAGAATATTATTAACATAACTATTAACAATAATTTTTGTATCTAAATAATTAAAAAGTCTCATTTTAAAAACCTTTTCAAGGTTAGAACAATGTTTCTTTCCAATTCAAAATTAAAATATTTATTAATTTTATGAAATGAAAACTTGCATATTTACTCTGAAAGGCGTACACCTATTGATAATGGACACATTTAATAGGTTTTTAGTTCTTAATACGTTTTCTATGGACGAGATTAAATATGCCTAGAATATTGTTAGTCGTCACAATAAATGAATGGCTCTCATTTCATCCATTAACTTCCGAGTTGTTATAAAGAAATCCATTTATATGTTTACTTTTTTACATTTACCTAATCGTCTTTAAAAATTATTGTGTTCACTAACTTATTGCCATGTCTACCTGATTAAAAAATATTAAGGTATTAAGGTGGCCACGTTTCTCTGCTGGCATCACCAGTGGTTGCCAGTCGAAAGTTTAAGCAGCCTTTCGACGTTCACCAGCTACGAGTTAGCGGCGATTGTGCTAGTATTACCTCCATTTGATTGATAAAATCATTGCCATTAACCCCGCAAAAATATACATAAACCCCACCATACATCTATTTGAGTATCTCGTTTGCTTGGAAATTTCCATTTTATTAGAATATTTTGTTCCAATGATTATACTACAACCGAAAATAACCAATAGTCTAAAATGCTATAGTCCTACTTTCACAGGGACTAATAAAATGTATCTTATTAAAAAAAACCATAATACTAAAAATAAATGAAGCATCCTTCTCAAAGGAATTCTTTAAAAGCCATAAACAACATAAAAAAACTGTGAATAATAAAATAATTTTAAATTGCAAAAGCATATGTCAGAGCTAAGACAGAATAATAATAAGGCAATATTTATTTTTGTGAGATTTGTTTTTTCTTTTCTTAAAAGGCACACAAAGTAACTTTAATCAACCGACCACACCTAACCACATTTGCTTAAAAATATATCCACAATAAAAGGCGGTAATCTTTATATCAAACAACGAATTCTCTTCATCCCCATTCAAACAAACAAGTCAGTCTCAGGTATAAATATCTTCAGAGAGAGGGAATTCCTTCGATTTAGCTTCAAGTTTCGTCAATGGAGGCCGAGGAGGGTTTAAAAATTTTTACGGCATTGGAATTTGACTGCTACATTGTGAAGGGAGGACAAGGATATGTGGCTCGTCATCTTGTTCGGAAACTTCTGGAATCTGGGCTATGGATTGTTGGTCACTATAATTTCTTAATTAATTCAAACAATCAAGTGCTACATAAATTGTAACCATGCACTATATATGCTCAATTCCAAAAGCAACCTAGAGATGTAGTAAAGGAAACTATATTAATCACACTTGCCTTGAATAAACTGAAGTTCTGACTTGAATCACAGGAAAACAACCTACCTATTGCAGAGCTTGTAAGGATTAATCTAAAGAATCCTGGATTACATTAAAACAACAACTGCAACAAGAAAGAACCACTATTCTGTAACCA
>JASDQU010816162.1:3879-29087 GCA_032191745.1 Picea mariana
TCTCGATTTAAGAATGAAACCATTGAAGAAAAATATGCTTTGCAAATTTGGAGAAGTAATGTTGATGTGCTATGGGAAATTAAGATCTAATTGGTTGATGCTACTAGAAAAAATAGAGATGATGAGATTTCCATTAGTAGGAGTTGGAGTTGGAACAGTGAGGAAGCCAACAACACAATATTTGTAGCACTACTAAAGACACTTGTGAGATAAAGAGTAGGAATAAAAAATGGGTTAGTGTCCCTTTTCATGTGTTGATATCCCTGAAAGAAGAAGTTTAGATGGCATCACCTACAAGGATGAAAATATTGGTAAAGTAAACATCCATACCTCTATTGAAGAAATAATTTTCTACTGTAGGAGTTGTGGAGCTATGTCCAATGAAAAAAGCGAGGTAACTGCAGTGTGTTGGATAGACATCATACACTATGTGTTTCTAGCTGAATGTTATTTTTGTAAGGCACTAGAGATGGATAAGAAATTATCAGAAAATAAGGTAGACCCATCATACTCTACAAGGGAGGCATGTCTTTGTTGTGTTGCAGCCAAAAGGGGCAGAAGGGCATGCTATTGGTGGACTAATTACGTGTGGCTAGAACTAGAGCTAGAGTTGATGAAGGGGAGTCTACATGTCTAAGAAACATCATAGCCATCCAAAACAAGGGAGGATTCCCCTATAAATATCCATGCATCTTGTTGTTGAAGTGATATAGTAAATGATAGAAAACAAGGTTTAGGCTGACACTATGAGAGAGAGAGATCCATGGATAGTGAGTGAATTAGTGGTGACCTGTTGTGTTGGTGGTGAGTCATAAGTTGAAAAATAAAATAGATACTCACAAAACCATATTTTAATGAAGATGAAAAATATATCAATGTAATTTTCTTATATGTCATTCCCCCTAGGGTGTGTGTATTACTTAAATGAGGTTTTCTTGTAAAAATATTGATGTTGGAAGTGTTTTTATGTTGTTGTGATGTTATATAGGCTAGAAGTAGAGGATGGTGTATATTTACCGTGAGTTTGAGAATGTGCATTAGAGTGAAAGGTGATATTATTGTTATGATCAGCCAAGATTTGTCATGAGGCTAGATGTCTCTATGAAAGTGTAATTGAGGCTCAAAAAGGTTGGTGAATAATCCTCCATATGGATGAGAGGTGATGAAGGTACCACAATTGAAGTGTGCCTATGTATTGTACTGAATAGAGAGTGTGGCATGTATGGGAGTGTGGGATGAGTTTGAGGGACTCTTTTCATGGGCTGATGACCTGTGGCATTAGGAGTTGTTTTTATTTTCAGTAGTATTTTTCTAAGTAAGCGTCAATTAAGATAAAGTTGTAACTACTAAGAGTATATTTGTAATCCTAACTCCTTATATTGTTTGGATCATTTGTCTCATCAATTAGATCAACTAAATAAATTCTTGGTGAAACTACATATGTTGGGGGTGCTTTCTCCTTTTCTATTGGAACCAGGTCGTTGTGCATGTCTATGTCTAGAGGGTTAAATATGTTTGTGAAGCTACTAGTATTTCTTATTGACAAAGTTAGTTTTCTAGGACTCTACTTAGATTCCTAAATAGAGAAATGTGGTTTCTAAGAATGAAAGTGTGCCCTAGAGGGAGAGGTTGTATGTTGATTGGAGTAGCCAGCACTATAATGAAAACACCTTCTAGTGGAGGATTTTAGTGTTACAAAATTTGGAAAAAATTTCAAAAAAACTCCACTACAACATCCTCTATTGACTGCATGGATTTTAACGGATGTTCCATATAAATAAAAAAAATTGGGAGGGTGGAGGTTGTAGTAGAGTTTTTTTTTCGATGTTTTTATTGTCAAAACGCATTGGTTTGTTATTTACAAACATGCCCTAGTGCATTACTATAATACAAGTGTACCAGTGTGTTTATAAATATTGCACACAAGTTTCACCTTTTTCATTGTATGCAGAGCACCATTGAAGTTATTATATGTAGGTAATTTTAAGGCATGGGAATGTTAGAAAATGCGAGAGAATAAGATAACTACAATGCATATGCACTAGTGGGCATATTGAGAGATATTATGTAGTAGAGTGCATATAGATTTGAATATAGAGTGCATATTAACTAAGAGTAGTATGTTGTTACATATTAAATAATTATGGAGTGATGATCAAATATGATTGATTGTGCTTGTATAACCAGAAATGGTTGAGAGCATGGCTAAAGATGTTGATGATATTATTGTTTATGGCAATCAACCTTGTGAAGAAAGGGTAAGTACAAGAAAGTGATGATCAAAAGGTTGGTGAAAGGATTATGTAAGCTTGACATTATGGATGTTGATGGAAGGCATGGAGGTATGGACTTGGCTATGTTTATATTTCATATGTACTAAAGAGAATTTAGGTAAGAATTCTTGTATTCTTGATTTGATATCACAAGTTCATAATATTTTATTATTTGAATGCAATTATATGAATGATACCTAGATGGGGTATGATAAAGGTAGGAAGCCTTGGGTGTATGAAGATTGTTTAAAAATAAATAATGCATTCATATAAAATAAAATAAAATGTTGTGTTGGTTATGAGGTAATAACCAACGCAAGTCTGGACATATGATCTTATTATAGAGGTGATTCCCATGAGAGCTATCCATGTGTAAGGAAATATTGTTATTCGATTTGGGAATGATATAGGATTGCAAAAGTATCTAATGGTATCCCTTCTTGTTTAAATGTCCTAGACTGTAACCTTATTTCCAACAGTTAAGATCATTGAGAGGGTGTATCTTCCATCGTGTTGTGTTTGAGTTGAAGAGGAAGGTGTCCAGATGGTCGAACGAATATTGGGGAGGTGATTGAATGATGTATCAAAGTGTTGGCTAAACCTTCCATCTCATCATGGTGGAATTCATGACATGAGAATGTGGTATTCTATATGATGTAAGGCTACATAACATAAAATAAATATAAATATAAATTGACATAATAATAAAAACAATAATAACAATAATGAAGATAATAAGCATAGTAGAAGTGGGAGGGGAGGGAAATAACCGGTATAACAAATAAATAATAATAGTAATAATAATATATTTGGAAGTAATTCCAAGGAGGAGAGTAATGTAATACCCTAATTGAAATCCTAGATTATGAATGTATATGTAATGATAAAATTGTTATAAGTGGTCTAAGTAAAATATGAAAGTTGAATTTGTAAATATGTATATTGAAATATAATATAAAGACACTAAAGACTGCAAACAAATAAGGAAAGAGAAAGGGGGTTATAAGGAAAGAGAAAGGGGGCTATGAGTATATGAGAAGGGAAGAAAAAAGACTTAGATTAAGAAGAAATATTATTATTTTAGTGCTACCTGTTTTTTATCCTAAGTATCTTAACATTTGCTTAATACCTAAGTCTTTTAACATTTGCTTATAAATATTAAATCATTCACTTACCTTTAGATTAGTTTTCCAAAGGGGAGATACATGAACTACTCATAAAAGCACTCGATTTCTTATTACCAAGAAAATATAATCTATTTTTTGGGCATGCAAGTACACTTGTCATTCATTATGCATGAATCTGACCTATTTATGACCCTTGTATTGCTCGCTGAATATCTTGTGAAAAATAAAAGCGTAGGACCAAGTATTAATAATTCCCTGAAGACAGTAGGATCAATGCAACACTTATTTTCAATACTTTGTTCATTTCAAAATGGAAAGTGTGTCGGCAACCTTTTTATATTATATAAATTGGATGTCAGATTTCATTGCTTAAACGAATACTATTTTCGCTCCACCAATCTCTCCTGGATACCCCTTAGGCTCTCAAAAGGACCATAAGCATCATTTTCTTGGGTATACAGTGGTAACATAAGTATTCAGTTGAGAAGTACTTGGTATGTGTAATTGTATTTGGAGCACAGAGGAATGTTGGTAAAGAAGCAAGTAGATGCTTCTCGCATCATTTTCTCAAGCATACAATGGTAAAATAAGTACTTGGACCTCTATGTCAGTGTGTTTGGAGCAGAGAGGGATGTTGATGTTTCTTACATCATTTTCTCTAGCATATAGTAGTAACATAAGTATTTGGTTGAGATGACTTGGACTATGTAATTGTATTTGGAGAAGGAGAGATGTTTCCAATGAAATAGGTTGATGTTTCACATGCTCTAGCACACAATTGTACTTGTATTTTTATTGAGTTGGATTTTATGACATGTAAATAGGAATATAGTTGTAAGACCTATTTAGGCATGTGTACTCATGGTTTGATGGTTGGGCATGTTGTATTCCCTAAACTTGGTTAATAAATTTTCAAGGGGGTAGGTGTTTATCCCAAGTCAAGTTTAAAGGGAGGAATGTTGGGTATACTCTATCCTATTTAATGGCTTGGTATACTCTATCAATTGTAATATGCCTCATGGAATAGGCATCAAGAGTTGGCATGTTAGCCTGTAGAGGCCTGGGAGACCATTGTCGTCTTGGAGTCCATAGTATATGCATGAAGCTCATTGTTGAATACTCTTCTTGAGAGAACAAAGACTCTATAATGTAATGGAACTAGTTATTTACTGAATAATACATGAGTTTTTTTTAGAGTGTGGGGGTTTTCTCATTATCTCATTATCATTATCTCATGCTTGCATGTATTGTTTGAGTTTGTTTATAATTGCAACTATTATGTTCTAATTTTTACACATTCTTTTCTTATGGATTAGTGTAGGAAAAATATTCATCACCTCTATTTCCTTTTAGCTAAGAATACCATGTGGTTAGACATCGTTTCAGGCTAGAATTCACAATAAACATGCACAAAGGAAAAACACACAATTGATTTCCTTAGATTGGTTATTGTATGTCTTTGATCCGTATTTTATGAGAAGAACAAAATGAATACATATTATTAAAAGATGTTTAAAAAATAATAACAGAGATACAATAAAACCAGTTTTCTATTCAGTAAGGAAATAAGCTGAAACTGTAAAATGCAGCGGAAAACAAGCTTGTTGGAATGGTGGTGGCTTATCTTTGAGAATATATGTGACGATTGCGCTTATTCACAAGAATATCATTACAATGAGGCTCTGAAGACCTTTTTACAATAAACAGGAATGTCAAAAACCCTAGACATCCAAAAACCTAACCCTAGGAGATGAAGCGCCAAAAGTCATGTGGGCCCCGTTTGGGTAAGTTAGTACATCAACTTCCTGAGGTCGTAACTTTTGCATATGATCTTCGTTTTAGGCACACGATAGCCCGTTGGAAAGGTCTATCCGAGGACTACACATTTTTCTATAATTTTTCAAAGTGTATTTCTGACTATGGCGATCCCTAAAAATGTTATTTAGAGCCTCAAAATGGCCTCGTAAGTTAGGGACTCGAAAACTTGGAAAAACAAAAACTGTCAAAATGAACCAGTTGGAATAGGTGGGAGGTTACCGACATCCATATGGATCAATGCTCCCCCCTTAGGAAGCAATGTTCTCCATTGCATTGAGTTCCCCCATCAGATGAGGAAATTTCTACTGAATTTGGCCCTGAGTGAGCCACTTGCCTTGGTGCAGGAGCTGCCCTTCTTTGACAACTCGATAAAGTTGGATCATTTGATGTTGGGTTCCCTTGATCTATGTGTCCACAATATGATCATTGGATGCATGTTGCATGCAGTCAGGGTTGGGATCTATTGGTGTCAACTGCTCTGCTATCTCTGAGGTGTTCAATAATGGCGGGAAATATGGCCGAAGGAGGGCCACGTTGAAGACTGGGTGCAGGCCAAGGAAAGGGGGAATCTTGAGCACAAAAGAATTGTCACCCACAACATTGGTGATGGTGTATGGCCCATACCGGAGTGGGTGAAGCTTTCGATGAGGCCCTATAAGGTGTTCTTTCTGCAAGTGCAACTAAACTTTGTCTCCCACCTGAAACTTATGTGGCACCCGATGTTGATCATGGCATTGTTTGTACTTGCCATTGGACTTATGTAAAAATATCTTGAACCTATTGGCGAATGTGATGGATCCACTTAATGAACTGGGTGGATTTTTTAGCATCTAGTGGAGCAGGGGATGAGTCAGCCGAGGTGTTCGCCACGGGTAATGCAACATCCATGGGGCCCAATAGATGGAATCTCAACCCCAACTGAAAGGGGTTGTGGACAGTTGAGCTATGCAGGGCTCGGTTGTAGCTATGTTGGACATAGGGAAGACTCTCATCCCATGTGCGGGGGTGCTTGGAATTATACATGCGTAGGATATGTACGATCATCCGATTGATGACCTCAGTTTGGCCATCTGTCTGGGGGTGGAAGGTAGTGGATTTGGTGAGCTTGGTATCTAATAGTGACCAGAGGCTCGACCAGAATGTGCTGAGGAAAAGACTGTCCCGATCTGAGACAATGGTTTGTGGGATCCCAAAGTGTACCCAGACACATTCAAAGAATAGTTTGGTAGTGGCCTTTGCGATGATGTTCTTCTTGTAGGCGGCTATAATCGTCATCTTGGAAAAGCGATCAAAAACCACAAAAAAACATCGATTGCTTCTCTTGGTGGATGAGAGGCCCAACATGTAGTCCATTGAGATGGATTCCCATGGCTTGTCAAGAGTAGGAAGAGGGGTCTATAGGCCCTGTTTCTTAGTGGTCGGTTTGGCAATAGCGCAGGCGGTGCAGGACCTGATATATTTATTGACATCTTCTCAAAGTTTCGGCCAGTAGAAATGTTTATGCAACACTTCCATTGTCTTTTCGATGCCAAAGTATCATGCCACCTGAATGTAGTGAGATTCCCAAATCAGCTTCATGCGCTCACTTGATGGAACGCATAGTTGGCATAGATGACACAACAGCCCATCCTAAAGATGGAAATTAGCGACCACTGAATTTGCTCCCAACATTTGGTAGGTGGTAGAGAAGTCAGGGTTCGTCTCATAGAGGTGGGGTCATCTAGAGGTCTCATGGCTGCAAGAGTCTAGCACCGTGGTGAGTTCCGCGACTGGAGGTCGACTGAGGCAATCAACAACTCAATTGGTACTTCATGTTTTATACTTGATGTTGAGGTGGAATTGTTATAAGTATGTGGACCACTTCTGATGGTGATCATTCTATAATTTTCCTTGGGTCTGCATGAACTATAGTGGCTTGTGATCAGTGTGGATGATTGTCTCCTTCCCCAAAATGTAATGTCTCCACTAGCGGAAGGCTTTCACAATGGAGTACATTTATTTGTCATAAGTAGGTTACTTATGCACAACATCTGATAGTGTCTCACTATGATACACCACAGGGTGGCCATGTTGAGTGAGAATGACGCCCACAACATAGTCTGAAGCATATGTCTCGATATCAAAGGGATGTTGCAGGTCCAGTAATGAAATTATTGGGGATGAGAACAAATGTTTCTTCAAGTCATCGAAGGTTTTTTGTTGGGACATGCCCCACAAAAGTTTTTCCTTATCTCCACCCTTGGCTACTTGGCTAAGGGCCCATGTGATATGAGAGAATCCCAGCACGAACCTACGATAGAAATTGGCGAGGCCCAAGAAGCTCCGAAGCTCGGTGAGTGTGGTTGGGGTTGGCCAGTCATGGATGACCTGGATCTTGGTTGGATCCACATGCACACCATGATTATCAATGATGTAGCCTAAGTAATGGACCCTGTCCATTCTGAAGGAGCATTTTTCCAAGTTTCTATATAGTTTGTGTTGTCGCAGGGTGTGCAGAACCTGTTGAATATGCTGCAATTGTTCCTCCCAAGTCTTGTTGTATATGAGGATGCCATCCAAATACACCACTACAAAATTACTAGTGAAAGGTCACAGGATATCATCCATCATCCTCATAAAATTTGTTGGAGAATTTGTCAAACCAAATAGCATGCCCAACCATTCAAAAAGACCTTATTTTGACTTGAAGGCGGCCTTCCATACATCTATTTGTTCTATTGGGACTTGGTAGTAGCAAGACTTCAGATCAATCTTACTTAAGTATTTGGCCCTCGTGAGTTGATCAAGGAGGTCATTGATTCGGGGAATCGGGTACCGGTTATGGACTGTGATTTTATTCAAGGCCCAGTAATCAATGCAGAGTTTCCAGGTCCCATATTTCTTCTACACCAGTATGATTGGAATCCCACAAGGCGATGAGATGGGACAGATGTGCCCCTTGTGGAGCAGTTCTTAGATCAGCCTCTTGATCTCCTCATTTTCTAACAGAGAGTGGCGGTAGACTGTCCCATTGGGTAGCGATGCCCCTGTGGTCAGATCGATGGGATGCTTGACCTAGTAGTGCAGAGGTACCTCGGTAGGAGAGGAGAAGATATTTGAGTATTCTTCTACGACCTTATCCAATTGCTTCTATTGTGTGGAGAGAGAAATGACTACGAAGGCCTTGGATGTGGTTGCAATCTTTAGCTGACTCTGAGAGTGAATCACAAAGAAGACAAATTTCCCGGTCTGAGAGATGACCTTCCTACATTGCTTGGCATAGATCAAGGAAATAACACTAGGAGGTACTACCTCGGGTATCCTGCAGAATTTTATGTTCAAAGTAATAATAACACTACGAGGCCTAGACTCATATACATCATGATGTTTCCATAAATAAGGTTGGCCCAAAATAAAATTACAAACTTCGAGAGGAGAAACATCACACAATACCTCATCTTTGAAGGGCTTGATTTCGTATGACAATCGACACTGTTGGCTAATGTGGAGATCGCTTCCTTGGAAAAGCCATCCAATGGTGTAGGGTTGCAGGTGCGGCATTGTCGATAGGGTCAACCACTTGACGACCACTTCTGAGATGAGGTTATTCTAGATACCACTATCAACAATGAAGTGCAATGGAGTGCATTTTACCCACATTTGTGAATGGAAAAGGCGCTCGCCTTCTTCTGGCTCGTCTGGTTCACTAGGATGGAGCTTGGTGGTAGCAACGATGGCAATGGGTTCCGCGTCAATGATCCGTCTTCCCCTTTCTGGTTTTGACTCAAAGTCAGAACCGGCATCTGATTCAGATGCTTTCACTTTGGCCACCAGCAACTGGTTTGAGAAGCAATCAACCGTGTTATGCCAAGGTCTCTTATGTAAGTCGCACCGCTTCCCGGTATCCTTCTTTGTATTTTCAGTGTCCTTCTTTGATTGCAGCTTGGACTGGTTGTCATGATATTTTACATCTTTTCTCTATCCTTTGTTCTATAGGTTGGGGCCACCCTTTCCTAGTTTTTGCTATGAGGGGTTCCCAGGCCCAAATTGTCATGTATTTTGTTTGATCTTCTACTCAATTTTGACGGCATATCGATAGGCCATGCCCAAGGATGAGATGTCCAGAAGTTCCATTTCAGTTTGGATGTATCTATGCAGAGAACCGCAATACTTGAGCACCAGATGTCACTTTGAATCGTTGATACCCAGCTTGGTTTGTAGGGTATGGAAGATATTTGTGAAATATGGCACTGCTTGGTCTCTTTCTTGCCACAGTGTGGTCCATTTGGTATACAATTTGTCATAACTTCCGACAGGGTAGTATTGTTCCTTAATAACATCCCTGAAGGATTCCCAAGTGGCCGAGACTGTAAATAATGAGGGTTCCTCTCTTTCCTTTTGCTCACAGAAATTTTCCCACCAATCTTTGACATGGGGAATGATTTTGAGGAGCGCAAAAGTAATTTTTTCTCTATTTATGTAGCGCACCTTTTCTGGCTACCAAGGTTTAAACGCTATTAAAAGAAGACTATAACACCACTTTGCACATAACTCATACAGGTATTATAAATCCCATGCATTTAAGCAAATAAACACATTCTACACAGAGTATTCATATGAGTTACTGCCATAATTAACAATCAATAGCATTTCATACTAATTCATATACACAGCGGAAATCATGATAACATAAGCAGTAGATTCATGCAAAACATGATTAAAACATAATCAGATACTTATCTTTTAACAGTGGTAGAATCCACCAACCAAGTGCAGGTCTTCCACGAACCTCCCAGCCTTAGACCACACTGCTCATCAGCTCAGCAGTGAGTCACCCCCGAGCTAGGACTAAGCTCCACCCCAAGACAAGGAATCCTAGGTTAGGCTGAGGTTACAGGGAAAAAAACACACAACCACAAGGAAGATATTCTCTCCAAGGAACCTCCCACACTCACTGCCCACAGACCCTCATTCCCCACATGCATGTTCCACCCCAGGAGTATACACCTTCTCTGTCACCTGGACAGTCCTTCGGCTGCTAATCTCCCTTGCCTTGGGTTACAGGAATAGGCCAAACCAGAAGTCTCCGGGCTCTATGGCAGCTACAAGGTTCCTTCCAGGAGTTCTCTCCTTCCTCTGTGCACTCTCTCACCTGGAGGGAGTCGCTCACAGGTCCAACAACCTGTTCTTCCAACTTCAACCACCTCTCTCGCCTGGAGAGAGTGTTGTACAAACTAGCCAACAAGCCACACATGATCAAACACTACATGTCCACTAAAATCCATGGGAATCCAGACACGAACACCCCAGGGTAGCTCCAAACAGGTGCAACAGTATAACCAAGCTTAGCAGGGACGGGACACTTCCGTTTTCTCAATTTGGCAACACGGGATAGACTCACCCTCTGGATTCTCAGGGATGCGTGACGAGTCGTCCACGTAGGGGTCGATTCAAACTCCCCGGTTTAGAACAGAGAAGGGGCGTACCAACTTTCCATAACAAACATAGACTCTTTCCCAAATCCACGCAGGCTTCTCGTTTAGGGAATATACACACCGGTTTTCTCAAATCCAGACACAGAATTTTTGAATCACAGGGACGCACGAAGGTTCTCTGCAAGAGTCGCGTTGGTAGTACTATCCAGGGCTCCGTACGCATTCAGACAATCAGGTAGAATGGGGAGGAACCCTTCTCATGGCTCACCCTAGCCATTTTATTTGCATGCGTCAGGGTTGACACTTGTCACCCATGAAACTACATGCGTTCCACCAGCACGCATCTCCCTTGTATGTTCTCCCCTTGCCAGAAACTTAGGATAAAACATAAAATGCACATGTCTTTTGGGATAATATTAAAATATTATTCCCAGGCTTAAGCCCCCTAGGCTTAGCCCATAGGCTCAACACTTAGCCCCTTTTCCCACCTTCCAGCCCCTAATTCCTTTCCCATTCTATGGATGCTTAGTCCCCCTTCACTCATTCATCATGGTCGGTCTGCACATGGTGGTGTTTATATTTTATTAATTGTTCTGCGTGATTACATATACAACAGCAGGCTCCTGGCCTTCAACACTCAGGCTCCCTGGCCTAACAAACACATAAGCCTCCAGCTTATAAAAAATTGGCTCACCAACCTATAAAACATAATTACAATTCATTTCAGAACATGGTTTACAACGGGGCTCGGCCTTGGGGACACTACAATTTGAAAAGTTATGGACAAAAAAATACCCTTCTAGTAGATTCAACCACTTGTCTATAGCATCTGTGTCTATATGAACTTCAAATATAGGAATATCGAAGTTGATTTGTACCTTGAAGTGGGTGGCACCTCCGCTCGAGGAAGATGCATCACCTGTTGGTAGCCACCGAAGGATTTGCACGAAACTATCCATCATCTCGTTCCTCTGTTGCGTGAGGGCTTACTCAAGAAAAATTTTGAAAGGCTCTCATGTCCCATCATCTTTCTTTTCTCCCGCCATTAGAGGTCATTTGGGCATGCGAGATCTTTTGTCCTCAAGAGAAACACGCTCAAGACCCAATTCTTTGTACCATGGCCTCGTTGCGGACATGCATTAAGACGACAAGGAGCAAACCACTCTAATACCACTAATCCATATTTTATGACCAGAATGAAATGAATACAGATTATTAAAATATTCTTAACACATAATAATAGAGATACGGTAAAACTGGTTTTCTATTCAATAAGGAAATAAGCTGAAACTGTAAAATGCAGTGGAAAACAAGCTTGTTGGAATGGTGGTGTCTTATCTTTGAGAAGAGATGAGACATATGTGCTCATTCACAAGAATATCATTACAATGAGGCTTTGAAGGCATTTTTACAATAACATGAATGTCAAAAACCCTAGACATCAAAAAACCTAACCCTAGGAGATGAAGCGCCAAAAGTCATGTGGGCCCCGTTTGGATAAGTTAGAACATAAACTTCCTGGGGTCGTAAATTTTGCATACGATCATTGTTTTAGGCATACGATAGCCCGTTGGGAAGGTCTATGGAAAGCCCTAAAAATGTTGTTTAGGGCCTCAAAATGGCCTCGCAATTCAGGGACCCGAAAACTAGAAAAAACAAAAACTGCCAAACTCGAAAACTGCCAAAATGAACCAGTTGGAATAGGTGGGAGGCCACCGACATCCATCTATACCAGTCTTAACTCGCATATGTAACTTCTTTCAAGTGCTTCTTTTTAAGATTTACCACAATATCACTATGCACTCATGTATTTTTAACCTAAGGTAACTATATTTATGTACCTACCAATAGCTAATGCCCATATTACCTCTAAGACTATATGATTCATGATCTGAAGTTGTTGCGTCAATGAATCCTCAAATTATGAGTCCTCTAGTTACTCCATTTATTTGGTAAATTCAAATCATGTGGAGCTCCAACTAATACAAAGTAGGATTTAGAGGTGTAGTGAATGAAACAACATTCATTGGATGAGTCTATGCTAAACAAAAGGAACCTTCAACCGTTGAACCTGAACTAGGGGACTCTATAAAAGAGATAGAAATAGGTAAAAAAAGGATCTAAATTGAAAATGTGTAGTAATATAGCTTAATGGTTTTCTATATAGATTGAACAACAAATATCATATCTTACTTCTTGAATTGATGCATATATTTCATTCGATTCAAAATATCAACTTAGATTAAGGTGATTTTCACCATTTGATTGCTCTTGTCTCAATACCATGCCCTTAGATAAATTTATATGTTGGGATTCAGGATGGTCATTGTTGAAATATGAGAGAAAGTTTTGAGGGAAGATATCAAACAAGGCCATGCCTAAGAAATATGTAAGAAAACTAATTCTATAATTTTTCTTTTACTCTATTTTCAAGCATAAATTAGATTTCCTTATCACAACGTACCTACTCGTTTCACTCCCTCCATAATCTTAGACATGAAGATGACCATATAAGAATCTTCTAGTTTCACAAGTGATTCTTTAAAGATATTATATGTCGTACTTCATTAGGATATGTGTCTAAGGAGACACATTGGGCCAAGAGAGAAACACCAACAAAAGTATATTTCCTAGAGATGTCATGGTGAGCTCAAGTTGAGTAGGTTGTTAAAGACAAGATGAGAAGGTGAATATTTCCAACTTAGCCATAACCACTACATTAGCCAATTGTCAATGTCAATTACATGGTTCTGCTAGTGATAAATGTATAAACAATACATTTATCAAAAATGTTATTAAATAATTAAGATATTACAAATTTTTAATATGCATTGATGAATATTGTTATGAAAACTAGTTGGATTATTGTGTATCAATGTTGTTGTGTTTGTTTAGATTGTATCTATTCTAAACACATGATAATTGTGTGAGTTAAGATCATATAGATTGTTTCAACTGCTAAACTAATCTTAGGTGTTTGTTGGGCCTACTCAATCCTATAAATTGAGGAGTTATCCTTGTAATTAAACATCAGATTTAAAATATATTGTCTTTATGTAGTTGGTCGTGTATGGAGTTTAAGCTAGTGTATGATCCTCGTTAGTCTCGATTCACAATATGGTATCAAAGCAGGTCATAGAACTTTCTCCATCACTTAGTTTTTCTTTTCAATGGTGGTGAGGCAGGGCATTTATCATAGCTGCCATCATCGTCAGCGTGCTCGATTTGTTGCAGCAAGAACGTCGTCTTTCGCTTCTTCACGAGATGCCTCTTCAATAGGAGCCTATGTTTTTTCTTCTACTAGAGGTGTGATTGTCTCTTCAGGAGGTGGTTCAATCACCTCTAGAATAACGAGCATTGGAAGAGAATCTATCGGAGGTTCTTCATTATGAATTCAACCCTTTCTTTCTTCAGTCTGATCGGGGGGTTCATCTGACATGGGATATTTTTCTTCATGACTAGGTGGATCCTCTTCGGGTAGCCTTGGGATCTCCACATGGAGGGATTTTGGGATCGTTTGTTGGGATATCTAATGCTCTAAATGAGGCCACTCATCCAGAGTGTGTGAGGGAAGTACTTGCATAATTTATATGCACTTTCCTTTTTTTCTTTGCAGGAGTTGGATCGGCCATGGCCATGGAGAAGATGCTCATTCTGACTAAGTCTCCAATAAGGTTAATTGTGGTAACCATAGCTTATGCTTTCCTAGTCTTTGTAATGACCTTTGATGGATTCAACATCTCTAGAGTGCACCTGAACCCCACTGTAACATTGGGTTTAGAAATGGGAGGGCACATCAGCCTTATTAGGTCTCTTCTTTACTAGATTCCCCAGTTTCTCACTTTCCTACTTCCTCCTCAATTACCTCACTGGAGGCCTTACAACTACTCTGCATACATTATTGTCGGGCATAACGTATTTTTAGGGAGTGATCATGGAGATTATTCTCATGTTTTCGCTTCAACCGGGTATGAAATGATTGTGGAGCCAAATAAAGGAAGTATGGGAATCACAACACTATTGTGTGTTGGGTTAGTGGTTGGAGCAAATATCTTGGAAAACAGGCCATTCTCAGGCTCTTCCATGAATATTGCTCGCTCATTCGGACCAGAATTGGTCATGAGGATCTGGAAGGACCATTGGGTGTATTGGGTTGGACCTCTCATAGGAGGAGGCTTTCACCCATATATCTTGTACTAGTCATAGAAACAGCTTCCCATGGTCTTCAACGGGGTAGTGAAGGCTTGGTTGGTTGTGCTCACAACCTCGGTTCTCCTACTCACATGGTATAACGAGATGATATTCATCTCATATTGGTTGTGTTAGGTTCTATGATTGTTGTCCTTCACGAAGCATTGCATGGCTTCGATGAATAGGTTTAGAATGGGTGCCTACACCTCTTTTTCTTCTAATAATAGTAGTCATAGTTTGTGTTCATCTTTGGATATTGTCTACTAATTATTTTTTATTTGGAGGTTCATGGAATAATTAGTTTCCACTTTATTATATGTTGGAGGTTATAGGTAGTATTTTTGTCATAATTATTCAAAGAAATACTCATTTTTTATTTTGTTTAAGGAGTTGTGAAGAGCATTCAACTCTGTGTCAAGTGAGTGGTTGCACACCATATTGATTTTATTAATTCAGATTTTGTTTCTCATCACGAGATCAATGAACATAGGTTGATTCCTCTATTGTAAATGGGTACCTAACATGGATTTGTTTGTCAGGATCCATATCAAGGATTGTTATCCATGATGTCTATTTATGGTACCTCTCATTCTACACCTTTGAGTAGTGGATTATGTGCCACTCATGCAGATAATTTCAGGAGTGTAAGCATGCATTTGTCTCCATGTACTTCCTTGTTTTGCAGTCTCTTGGAGCTCACCACTTTGGAGTGTTTCTTTCTTAGGTTGTTTTGCATCTTTGTCTCCTTTAGCTCATACTCCATACTTTAGTACTCATCAGTGTGACATCCATTTCCATCATCGTTTCCACTCAGTTCAACATTGTGAGGGGATGTTGTCCAATTCTTCCTTGGGTGATTCTTCATGCTACACTAGTTTTGTTTGACATAAACTATTTTAAAGAGTGACCCTCGTATCGAGCACCATTCCTATTTTTGAATTAATAGTTGCAGCGACTAGTGACCCATGCACTCTGGTGAGATCGATTGACATCCATAAGGAAACACATTTTATGATGTTTTTTTTTACTTTACATGAGTACCTCATCTAGCTTTCTATGTCAGAACTCATTCTCTTTTCTTGAGAAGTTTGAAATTTGTATTTCTACATGGATCTCTGATTGTGTTGATATTTTGGGGTTAATTGGCCCTCTTTAGAGATTTGGCTATACTTCATGTTCGGATTTTTTGGCATCCACGAGCCTCATTTCTCCTATGATGGTTGTTAGTGTTTTCCATTCTCATGCCTTTGCAACCAATCCTCTTCTGCTTCAGAATTCAACCATGTTATTTGAGGTTACTTGGCCCTCTTTTTTAGAGTTTGGTCATACTTATTCATTGGAGCTTTCAACCTTTCTAGGCCTCATTTCTTTATTTACAATGAATATTTGTGGGATGTTATTCAATTTTAGCTCCAACACAATTTTCAACATTGACACTTTTCTGTCTTTTGGAGAGGATCGTTTTCCTACAGGTTTTTCTCCTTTTCTCGAGTTATGAGAGTTTGTACATGGGTACCTTATCAGACCTTGTTGTTGGGACCCATATTTTTTTTTCTTTGTTCCTCCATACACTTCACTTATGGGGGGTGTTGGTGTGTTTGTTTAGATTGTATCTATTATAAACACATGACAATTGTGTGAGTTAAGCTCACGTAGATTGTTTCAACTGCCCAACTAATCCTCTTAGGTGTTTGTTCAATCTCCTTGGTCCTATAAATTGAGGAGCTCTCCTTGTAATTAAACATTAGATATAGAACATATTGTATTTATGTACTTGGTCATGTATGGAGTTTAAGCTCGTGTATGATCTGGGTTAGTGTCAATTAACAATAATCAATGCCAAATTATTTTAATAGTAAAATTTTAGGAGTTCACGAATAGTCAATAATAAAATTTTAAGAGTTCAAAAATAATCAAAGAGTTTAAAATTTTAATAATTCATTAAATTTATGTTGAAAGTATTATTATAATTTATACTCTCTAACCTTAATGCAAAATATCTTAGTTGTCAAGGAATTTGACCAAATCTTTTTTACAATGAAAAATCTTGTTCTCAATTTGTATTTTCATGAAATTAAGCCAATTGATCATACCTATCAGTGTTTATATCTTAGTTGTGAGGAATTTGATCGAATGTTTTTTATAATGATTTTTTTTTGTTTTCAATTCATATTTCCACGAATTTAGCAGATCAATCCTACCTATTAGTGTTTATATAATAGTTACACGAGAACCACTCTCCAACATCTATGAAACTCGTTTCCCACATTTTGGGAGCTTGGGAACAGGTATGAAATGTCCCCAATTGGACAGGAATTGTTTTGGGAACTTGAGAGATTTTGGGGAGCTTCAACATCAAGGAAATAGAAGCTTGGGAACACATTTCCAAAATAGAGAGCTAAATAATTTAAAATTATATTTATAATTTTTTGTATTTTTTTTTGTAAGTAAGTTGTTTATAAAGTTCATGTAATAAAAAATGATTACAAAATATGTGAGGCACCTGGAGATGGGATTTCGGAGGAAGTCCATCCCGGAAAATAAGTCAGGATGTAGCGCAAGGAGCACCCACACCGATCAAACCACTCAATTATGCACCCCCAACCAAACAAAGTGCATCCACTATCTTGTTTCTTTTCATTTTCTTGATGGAGTGAGGGAGACCTGGGCCATTTCCCCTGACTTCTCAAGATTTCCATGTCGACTACCTATGAAATAGGTCAACCGAATGGAATATGTGTGCCCCACCCACACTTTGGATGTCACATAGATAATGGTCTCCCTGGTAACAATAATCCCAACACAGAGCTTCCTTCGATGTCGATGCCGCACCATGTAGAGAGACATAGTCGAATATTGTTGTATCCTGGTGCAAAACACCCTTAAGGAACTATTCTCTACCTATGTCATGGTCGTTAAATGGCCATTAAGCTCCCAGTACCAAAATTTGTGGTTGCAACCTCCACTGTGCAACCTTCCATCAACATCCTGGTCTGAACTCGTATGAGGGTGATAATGCCTCGACCAATTTGTTATATCATCCATCAGAACCTTCCACCTGTGTCACTGGCACAAAGATCAAAGGGCCAGGTGGCAAGTTCATTTAATGTCGAGTGTGGTTTCATGCACACTATGTGTTGGGCGTCACCCCATCCGGGGGGAGGTCTTCCAAACATTCAAGGATTTTTCATTCCACAAATATGGGGTGGTCATTGTGCTGGGAGGAATCACAAAGAGGATCCTTGTCTAGATAGTGAACCCCTATATTTTTCAATTTGTCTACAGCATTATTTGCTTCTCATCTGATATGGAAAGGGATTAGAACTTAATGAGGCTATAGAAGAATACAAAGTGAATCCAAGAGGTGAAGAGGTCTCTAGCTTGGGGAAATCTTCTTCGGAGAGGAGCCATGAAGTAGCTTTGTTAACATGTTTAGGATTATTTGGGATTCCCCTTCTACCATAATTTGGTGGTATCCATGATGATGAGAATGGGTGAGACCTTTGATGAGGGTGCAAATCTCTATTGCGTTATTCAAATCATACCTGAGACTACCTACTGAGATATGAAGTATGGTTCATTGTTCATCCCTAAAAACGAAACCAAAGTCAATTGGGCCTGGGTTCGTTTTTGACGCTCCATCAAATTTCAACTTGATGAAGCGTAGTGGTGGATGGGTCCAGGGAGTAGGGATCTGATTTTGGAGGTTGTGTCCAATGGATTGAGGAGCAGAGAGGGTTGTTTGACGGTTTCAAAATTGAAGGATTATTGTCTCTCTTTGGCCACAAACTAGATCCTCTGTAATCCAGTTGTTGGCCTGAATGGTCTCGGTGATGGATTTTCTAATGTGATGCCAAAATTCGATCTAGGTTTGTTTCTTGGAGGTGAAAATTTTACGATTTCCCCCTTTCCATATTTTCCATAGGTGGATTCCAGGTAGAAGCTGCTAGATACGGTTGAGAATGGGGCTTTGAAGGAATTGAGCTTCCAATTAGCAATAGTGTTGATAATGCTCTCCTCATTGTGATCGGAAGTGCACATCATCAAGGCACCTTGGTCCAAAATGAGGGTATAGAAGGAGCATTAATTGAGCAGGTGGTATCGATTTTCCTCTAATTTCAAGAATAAGTGGAAGATGGAGGGACCTATGAACCCTCCTTTCATCAAATTGTCCCAAGTAAGGATATTGTTGTGCCCAAGTATCCAAAAAAAGGTTCTTATCTTTGGCCATTGTATGGATTCCCGAATGGTTATCTATATGGGGGCATTCAAAAGTGTAGAGAAGTTGGATTTTAGGCCATATGCCTCTTTGGTTGTGAAATTATCCTTGGGCATGTTAACCCAACATAATATATCAGGTCCTTGATTGACTTTTATTCTGCGCATATTGGATTCTACTTGCCAATTCTCCAAGATCTATTGATTTGGATGTCCGAGTTCTGCTACCATAGTTTTCCATCATCACCAGGTGTCATGTTTTCCTTCCATATCCCTAAAATCAGACACTACATGTAGCCCTTCCCTTGTGGTGTGAGGATGAATATGTTCATGTCACTATTATTGATTGAGAGGTGGAATTTGTCGCCAAAAATCCGTCCAGAAAAAGGGTTATACTTCCATTGCCTATTTCCTAGAAAGCATGGTCCTGGATTAGGGATATATTGTAATCTATTATGTTCCAGTTGAGAGATTCGATGCGATTTTAATTCCATCTAAACAACTTTTCCTCTCGCACTGTGTTGGCATACTTGTGTTTCCAAAGTATTGCCCAAATTTCTATGGGATTCTTGATCCACCTCCACCATATTTTTCCCCCAAAACTTGGTTGAGAGTTTGGGGATCCCTTAGGTGAAAGCCCCTGGCATGTTCTGGTTTGCATAGTTATTTCCAGTTAACCAAGACCCACTTGCAACATGTTTGTGTGCCTTTCCAAAGGAATTTATGCTATATTCTTTTGATGGTGTTGAGAATAGAGGTGGGGATTGACAAAGAAGAAAATATGTATAGAGGGATGGCATGCAAGATCAATTTGAGTAGGACTAGATGAATGACCATATTGAGGGTTCTAAAATTCCAAGAGCTTAATCATATCTCTAAGGAAATGAGGAGGTCTTACCACAAGCTTTTTTGAAGTGCATTATCAATGAGAGGGACTCCAAGGTACTTAGATAGAAGGGAGCCCTTGGTGAAGCCCAAGATTCAAACTATGAAGGACTGTATGGCTCTAGGGGTGTGGAAGAAGAAAATCTGGGATTTGTCCTGGTTGATAGAAGTGCCTGAGGTGGCACTAAATTCCTTGCGGAATTCTGAGATTCACGTGGATTCCTTAGTAGTGGGACAACCGACCATCATGGTGTTATAAAAAAACCGGTTTTGATTAATGGGGAGAGAGGGTCACCTTGATAAAATGTTTGATATAACATCTTAGAACATCCACCATAATGATGAAGAGGAAAGGGGAGAGAGGGTCACCTTGACAGATGCCCCATGAATACATGAAAGGCCGAGAGGGTTCCCTATTGAAAAAATCGAAAATAAAGTAGATGAGTTTAAATTTAGGGTCCAACTTACCCAAGTTGGGCTGAAGCCAAAAGTAGTGAGGAGAGAGCATATGTATTGCCAACTTAGAGTGTCAAAATATTTTGACAAGTCCAATTTGATTAGCATCCCAGGGGTGCTTTTTGTTTTCAAAGAGTGCACCACTTCATGAGCCAAAAATATGTTTTTCATGATCTGACATCCCTCTACATACCCTATTTTCTCATGAGAAATTATTTAAGGAAGGATTGTTTTGAGTCTAAAGCAGATTACCTTAGTAATAATCTTGTACATTATATTGCAAAGTGCGACAGGCCTGAACTACTTAGGATGGGTTGTTAGCTCCTTCTTAGGAATAAGAGTGTTGAAGATTGAATTGAGGGATGAAAAGACTTTCCATGATCTTCTTGAATCTTCAATGATCCTCCATACCCCCTCCCTAACCAGAGGCCAACAATGGTGAAAGAAATATGTGGTGAATCCATCTGATCCTGGGGATTTTCTGGTCGGTATGTCTTTCATTGCTTGGTCAACTTCCTCAATTAAGAAAGGTCTTAAGAGAGCCACTTTTTTTTATGAGGTGATGAGGGAAGGAATATGTCCGATAACTTTCTCAATTGCTTCAGACCTATCAAGTTTGGGTTCTGTGAGGAGGTCATGATAGTATCGGACCATTTCCTGCTCTATGTTCACATTTGTGGTTAAGGTCGGGCCTTTATCATCTTCCAGCTTCGTGATTCTATTAATATCTTTGTGTTGGATCATTGCTCTGTGGAAACGTTTTTTGTTTTCTTCCCCTTCCTTCAACCATTATACCCTCGATTTTTTATGCAAAAGTATTTCCTCTTGAACATTTTGGTCTTCCAACTATTGTTTAATTCATGCTTCCTCTTTCTGTAGTTTCTCTGTAAGCCCTTGATGGATGATTTCTTCCTGAATGGTCTTCATTTTTTTCTCCAAAACTCATTGGCCATGGAAGATATTTCCAAAGGTGGTCTTGTTCCAAAGTTTCAGGCGCATCTTAAAATTTTTCAAAGTTTGTTGAAAGTGTTACATTAGTGAGCCATGTGAAATGACTGCCTCCTCCCACCATTAATGGTGATACTCTTGAAAGTCGAGGTGATTGAGCCATAATTTTTCAAATAAAAAGGGATTTTTCCTAGGTGAGCTTGTGATGTCCATCCAAAGCTAGATAGGTTGATGATCTGATCCTGAGATTTCTAGGACACTATCTTCCATGGAGAATCCATCCATCATCAATGTCTATGAGACTAGGAAACGGTCTAGTCTACAGCCTATGTGTTGAGCCCTGACCTTTTGTTCATCCATGTGTATTCCCCATTGTTGTTTTCTATATTTATCAGACCCATTTCCTCAATGGTCTCTTTGAATTCCTCGGAGTCATGATCTAGCCGGCTTATGCCCCCTCTTTTCTCTTCAATCAAGACGATCATGTCAAAGTCCCCTCCAAGAACCCATCAACGTCCTCTGGATATGTTGATTAATCCTTTCAGGCTTTGTAAGAAGCTATGCTTATCTAATTGGAATGGGGATCCATATACATTTGTATATGATCCCCTCTTTGTCTAACCTTATTTCTCTACATTTTGTTGAGACTATCCATCTGGTCGTGAGGAATCCTTCTAGGAGCATTGTGGTTGGATTCCACAGAATGGATATTCCACCAGTTGTCCCTCTAGAATCTATGTGCATGGTATTGGCTTGTTTCCAACATTGTGTTAGTATTCGATCTATCTCTAAGCCAAAGCATTGTGTTTCCTGCGGGAGTAGTATATCCTAATTTTCTTCTATTATACAAGATCGTAGAATCCTCTACTTGCTTCTCCCATTTAGGCCTATTATATTCCAGGATATTATCTTCATGAGGAAGAATATTTTGAGAGGGGAGAGAAATTGTCGAAGATTAATTGGATCTAACCAGAATTAGCCATGAAATTTCCGACCTCCTTGATGAGCTATTGAGTGGACTTGCAACCTCATTTATTTTCATCCTTAGCTTTGTTGTGATTGTACTTAAGGGGGTCTCGTTGGCTATAGAGACCTTTGCTGGCCTTGGATGTTTCTCGTGCTATGGAATCCAAGTATACCTTATGTACCTTTCGAAGTTTGTCTAGGGGTATGGTGTTTAGTTCCTTCCTTTGATATGATTTTTGTAGGTTAACTAGATCTACCCCTACTAGTTATTTCTTGTCCAACTCTATTTCCATGTCTCCTCCCTCTTTTGTTGGTTGATCGCCTACCCCATGAATGATTTATGTGGTAGGTTTGATCTATTCCAGTACTGGTCCTTTTGGAAGGCTTGTTGTGGCCTTTACCAGATGATTTCCTTGTGAAACTTGGGCTTCCTGAGAATATTCTGACAATTGATTAAGAAGTTCACAGGAATTGTTGGTGCTTGGGGTTTTGGCCTGATTGGGCACTTGTTTCCATGTTCCTTGCTTCCATATTGTTGGTGTTATAACAAATCCATCTTTATCTTCTGGTTGGTTCACGTATATCGATTGAATCAATTGTTAAGAGGACATTCCCTAAATAGGTGTCCATGCTCATGGAATTTGCGGCATCTAAATGGGATGTGTTCATAATCAATTTTTTGGCTCCATTATTCATCTTAGTATTCTGATCTATTGAACCAGGTAGAGGTTTGGAGATGTTGAGATATACACATATTCTGTCATAAGACATGTACCTTCATTGCTTAGTTTACTCTGAGGCTTTGACATATATTTCAAGGGTGTTTCCAATCCCTGCTAAGATTTCTTCCATCCAGAATTCTTGAGGGAGCGAATATAGATGGATCCAGACTAGAGAATGTGAGAAATCCTCCTTTTATGGGATGAAGCACTCTATCCAGTATCTTAGGAATAAGCCAGCTTAGTTGAAGAAATATGCCCCCCCATCAAAAACCCTCTCTTTGTCTTCAAGATTAAAAATATTACTATGAAGAATCCCTTTGATCCTAGTTGGAGCTCGTAGTGACCTATTGCTTTCCACCAATGGTGGATCCATTTCATCAAGTCTTTCTCTGATGGCCATAGGACAAGAAATTTTTCAGTCAAGGCATGATCCCTCGTATATTGTGTGTTCTCTCTAACCATGTTAGTGTTAACTATGTAATGCGGGGCGATCTACGCTTGTGGAAGGAATTTCCCTAGTTCCCACATCCAAGCTGCTTTCGGATGGGAGGATTCGGGGTCAATATCCATTGTTTTTCCTTTGTTTGAGTCATCAAAAAAGGTAGAGTCTCTGAGATGAGGTGGTAGCTCGAAAGGCAGCCGAGTTGAACCTCCCCGACACTTCGCCTCAATTGCATATCGATAGGAGGGGGTTTGTAACCCCCCTCTTTGGGTGCCTCCATGGATTGTATCATGTTTATTGCCATGCTTTGATGTAATTGAACTCAAAGGGATGGCTATTGGGCGTTTACTCTGTTCGCATCAGTTTGAAACTGTCATGGGAACCCCTCATAATTTTTTGTATTAATAACTACCAAATTTGGATATTATTAAATTAAAATGTAAATATTTTAATTCCATTATTACAAACACATAATTTTTTACAAATATTTTTATTATATTTATTCAAAACATCACTATAAAAAAAAGACTAAACTACACATAAATATTATTTTAAAAATTATATAAATATAAGAACTTAATAATACACATATGCATGTATGTTTCCCTTCAAGTCCATACTATTTTTTGGCTTTTTCCATTCTTTTGCTATCAACCAACAATATCATTGAGTTTTGTTGTATTCTCCCATATTCCAAAACGCATACAATTCATATTTTCACGAATTCCAAATCAATCTATCTAGTATTTTACAATATTTTATGAATATGTTGTACAAGCCATTACAACATATTCATTAAGAGCTTTATTAATGTCATTATGGGAATTGAACCTGGATGAGGAGGTTAACAACATTCCTCACAACCATTCAAGATACACCCAATGAACTGTTTTTTATTTATTAATAGTTTATAATATAAAATTATTAATAAGTACTTACCAGTAGATTCAAGAAACCTCATACTTACAATGGAAGTCTTTATATATCTCATAATTACTATGCAAATAATTAATATGTTATAGAAAAAAAATAAAAATCCTTATATATCTCATAATTATTAATGCATTAATTAAGTTATTGATTTTCATTGAACGTAAGGTTTGGTAAATTATCATTTCATAATAACATTCACATTTTACAATGGTCTTTTTTATTTGAATGTCCAAATCATTATTTGAGAATTACATTCATCTTATACGTTACAAAGGCATTACAAAAGTTTAGATAGAAAACTTATATAGTAATAGAATTATTAAAAATAATTATTTTTTAGTTTAGTTGATTATCTTCCTCTTTATAACTAAATTAATTTAAGATAAAAAAATTACAATATTATAATTATATTCATAATCTTATTAACAATATTTATTTTGAATAATTAATTTATCATTACTATGATAACTTGCTAGGCATTTAAGTATTTTCATGAAAAAACTAGTTAATAGCAAATAGTTATGCCAAAACATAGCTACTTAAATGACATTACATAGCTTTTTTTTATAACAAATATTCTAAAACTATTTTATCATTAACATTTCCAAATTCATTTTATCATTAACATTTCCAAATTCATTAATAGCGAATACATAACCACTAACACTTCATAAATCAATAAAATTAGAAGTTTGATATTAAATAAATTTATATTTCAAGAAAAATTATTAAATATAACCATGTCAATATTTATATATATATATATATATATATATATATATATATATATATATATATATATATATATATTTAAA
>JASDQU010816163.1:1255-22145 GCA_032191745.1 Picea mariana
TAAGTGTCACTATGTTTTGTAATTCTGTAATTAATTAAATTGCATACCTGTGATTCTTGCAATGTTATCACGTATTTTGTTGTGCATATGAATTATTGTTATTTCCATTAACTCTGAAATGCTAGCAGTAATTTTGTGTTTAACTGTAATTAAGTGTTTTAAGTTCATTAGAATGTATAATATGTTACAGAAGTGTTTTTCCGCGTAGTAGCGTTGGCTCGACCGTGGGGTTGATGGCCAGGGGCGTTACATAATAGGTCCTCTACCTATGCCAAATCATCTTCTTCCACGACCTCTGAACCCTCTTCTTCTTGCTTGATTACAACCTCTTGGAGTATTACACTGCGACACTCCTCCTTCAAATTCTTCTCCCTGGACTTTGTATGCATCTATAGTGCACTCATCAAATCAAATGCGCGAAAATCCTTCTCTTCATGTCCGATAGACTTGTGAAATTTACAAAATAGATTTCTTGCAGTACTCTGATACTTCTGTATCAATACAAAATTATGAGGGCGATGACCCATCATTTTGAAAATATCGCACCATACCCCTAGTGGATTCGGAGCACCTATATTCAAATACTACTGAAACAATGGACATTCATTCTTATGATGTCCTTTTGTTCTACACATGATACACCCGAATTCCTCGTGTTTTTCTTTTACTTTCACAAGATCTCGTAGCTGAATAGTCAGCGCTGCTAACTACGACTACACTTGAGCCATCCTTGCACCATTTTCTCCCACCGTGGATGCTTCTAACTTCATAGCAATTTATAAGACTTTTTACTGCGACATGATCTTCTATTGTGTCAATGAGCAACGCATATGCAGAAACAATATTGCAATAAACCACTCTTTGTGTTGTTCATATGGAATTTGGAATGTCAACTGATCCTTTAGTATCTTAAATTTTTTATCATAGTTCCACAGTGATTCATTTACTATCTGCTTGATCTCCTTCAACTCTGTAATCCACTGTGACTTAGATTTAGGTTTTTGGGACTCTTTCAATAGAGTTTGCCTTACCTCTGTCAATGTTCTAGTTTGTCCCATAAGTGTCATAGTTCGATATTTCATGTACCATAATAATGCATGATCTTTGAATGTCATTTCCAATTACACAATCTTTGCATCATCATCTTGGACGTGCTTCACATTCCATATTGTCTCACAAATGAGCAAATGTTTTTCTAGATCCTTTGTCCCCGCTCCATGGAAGACAAACATTCTTAAAGTGGGATCTACTAAGGCCATCATGTTCTGCATGGTATTCTTTCCTAATAACATTAACTGATTCTGACTCAGTGTACTACTTCCACTACTTTTACTACTACCTTTACTTCATTCAATAACTATAATTGACAAATATTCTGATCTTACCTTAGTTCTTGGCGACGCACACAGGGTCATGGGTTTGACGTGGAATTTTATCTAAGCGATATCTTATTTTAATAGACTAAGTTGGTGGATATTTTTTTTATGTGTGAAGACTTCCTTCGATCTTGAGTATCACACTAGTGTCTATTTCCTCGTTTTCAATGTGATTCCCCTCTCTCTCAGCCACAATCCTCTTCGTATTCGGTTTGAATCTCTTACCACTGCGCAATACTCCAATATCTTTGTTTGTCACACACTCTTCTTCTCTTGGCATCCTCATCCCATTTGTTCTTCATTCCTTCTCTTCATCCCTCTTTATGCTCAGACCATCCTCTGGTCATCCCCCAGTCTCCCTACGTGCACGAACGTGCTTAACAATCAGATAACATTTTCATAACTACCTTGTCAAAAAGTAGATAGTGACTTTAGGTATCTTCCGCATGATCCCTTAAATAATTCCCTTTCAACAACACTATATGACTGAGTACAATCTATGGAAAATTTAGTAATTTAACCTCCCAACACACTTTCCATCTCGTAATATATTGTGCATGATACCTGATTTCTTATGGAATTGATTTTCCTAATTAAATCAGGAGTCCAATTTCTCAAAATATAAGTACAAAACCTTTCCATCTGTTCAATTAATCTCTAGATCCACTCTACTAAAATATTCAAAAAATCAACAAAGAAAATTCCATGCAAATCTGTAAACACATACCTTTGTAGCCATTTCTTTGTGTCGATCCATGGATTCTTATTCTGATCTACGAAAAAATCGATCTCATGTGTGTCCAACCATTGTCCAATCTCCTCCTTAGTAGGTCTTCACATCCCCCTCAATCACAGATCCCAATCCCTACAACGAAACCATTTGTTGGTGTGTAGTGGACAAACCTGTGGTTCAACATTAATTCACCAACAAATCCCAAGATACCAGCCCTTTCAGAATCACCCACATGCAGGTGAAGTCTCACCCAAGGTACCTATGGGGACTACAGGAACCAGGCTTCCACAATCATTAAGGAAATGGAGATCGTTCTAACATTCATTCTTACTTACCATTCATTCAACATGCAATATACCCTGTGCACGAAATCATTTCAACATCATAACATATGACACATTTATCTTATTCAACCATTCACCATGTGTGCAGAACCATCAAATACATATTGCTATCAAATCATAAGAATCTATTACATGTGCAGACCATACATAGAAAACCAACACATCATAATAACACACACATCATAACACGAGAATTTAACGTGGTTCATCTGAAAACGAACGAGTACTTTACGGAAGTTTTCAATTAAGAATCTTTTTCTGACGAAGTATTTGCATAAGGATTAAAGGGAATATGAATCCATGATTAACCATGCTTGTAAACAACAATACATAACACACATGAACTCAAAATGGAATAAAGCACATGAAAAGACAATAGAGAGAGACAACCAATATTGGTAACGAAGTTCACCCCTCTTGGTATATGTATTTGGATCCACTTCAATTGTAATACAGATCACTTTCATTCCTTCTTCAAAAGATGTTGGGACCTTATCATAAGTGATTACATAAGATATGTCTTCTCCTTCAGTGAATATTCAAGAAGACTGCTCACACTCATACCTCTCCATACATAAGAAGGATAATACTTTACATGAATAAGTCTCTCAAAACTTAGGAGTAGTAGCACTATGGATTTCTAACTTCCCTCATTAACTCTCCATTACTCTCCTCCTTAATCTCCCCTTACAAAGGGCTCTCATAAGGCATTATATAGTTTTTCCTCACTCCATCTTAAGAAAGAGAATTAACTCCCAGATCCACAATAATAAGATCTAATTACAAAAGAGGAAAAACAAGATCCATGAATGTAGGATCTCAAACTATATTCAAGTACATAAAGGGAAAAGTCTCAAAACCACCCAAGGACTCTTCATCCATGTTCGTGATTCTCTCAACCTAATAGTGAGAAGAATGACAAATTGGTGTGAGGTGGTTTTTCACATAAAAACCAATTTCCAAATTAATAATTTAATGATAAATACGTGAGTCTAATTTCCCTCACAAGTATTAATCATTTTACATCAATAATGAATAATAATGTATGAGTTTTTCAAAAGCTCATAAATCATAAATAATATGCATGAGCATATCATAAAGCATAAGAATGCATGAGACCCTTCCCTCACAAAGCATTAATAAAATGCATGAGAAATATAAAACTCAACATATAACTTCACCACTCTGCAAATAAAATTGGTGAACAGAGTAAATTCCTTCCATGTGTGGAAATCCGTCCGGATCACGCCTCCCCACAAAGAACATTTTGGTCTCCAAAAGTATTAACTTTATATGTATGGTAATTTCCCTAAAATTTGTATTCTTTTAAGACTCCTTCACACGCGTACTTCATAATCATAATGCAAGCCAACACTTGCAACCACTGCAAAGCAAATGTTTGTAAAGGCACATCCCTTGTATCCTTCACCTTTGTTCTTCGGAGCTGAAATGTCGAAGCCCACCTGCATAATCGTGCAACCTGTAGAAGATGATACATGTACCACAATCTTTGGTATACCTTACTTGCCAAGAGTTTATAACCACACTCTTGTTCAAGTTTACAATGAATCGCCAAAATGGCATAGGAAAATCGCCTCAATCAATTGTTTACATTATGAATACAAAGAATCAAATGAAGGCTTAAGGTTCAACAATAACACCTCTCACTCTGCTCACTCAAGAGTGGCTAAACAACCATTGCAATGCTTCATAACCCTTTTACATGATGATTTCATGCTTACATCAATACCTTTACATGGCCAATACATCAAAATTCAAAGGCAATTCTCATGCCAAATATGATGCCAAAAAAATGCAGTATGTCCCTTCCATGGAAATTACATCAAATTTGAAGACAATTTTTATGTGCCAAATGATGCACAAAAGAATGCACTATGGCCCTCCCATGGTAATTACATCAAATTTGAAAGCAATTTTTATATGCCTAAATGATGCACAAAAAAGGGAAATGTATATGGCTTTCAAACCCCCTTTTACATAAATGTGCATCATGCCCAATATTCCTTTGATGATCATTAGGTATGAGCACTTGGTTTTTAGCAACAATAGGCCTTAACAGTATATAGCACAAAACTATAATATAAAAAACCACCTACAAAGACACACCAAAAAATTGTTAAAATACCATGAGTTTTTAATTCCATCAAGCACTAGATCCATGTGACATAGAACCAAGGTTTTGCGCCTTCAGTGGTTCTTGGCCCTTGGTTCCATGGGAAACTCTCGGCGCTCTGCAATAGACCCAAGCTTCGTCTCCCTAGCATAAACTCCCGTGGTTGGCGCTCCAACAAAGAACCCCATCTGATCTCCACTTTTTGGTGTTGGACGTGTCTGGTGGAGAGGCTTGGAACAACGCCAACTCTCAGTCCTGTCAAGCCCGATTGTATGTGAGGGAGAGGTAGGCAAAATACCATTGAAAAATCATACGTCGAGCATGAACTCATTTTGTGAGGTGAATACAAATAAAATGTCATATTGTTTCCCCCAATTGGTTGTGTCGTCCACAATGACAGTTTTTCCATTGTCACCATTATGTGCAGAATATTGGAGAGGATTCGAGTTGTGGCTCGTCCCCTCTTTATCTCTCCAAACAAAAATTCTAATAGTCATCAATAATGTGGAGATAATAAGTTTATTTTTCAATTCAAGCACAATTGGATTAGGTAGACATCGATCCTTTCAGTGACCGACCGCCAAACCTGCAAATATGATACCCTTGATCCTTCCCAAATGAAGACAATATAATGATGAACAGCATCCAAAAGTAGGTCATGAGGGGATCTATAAATATAAAACGCATTTTCCTCTTCTTCGAAAATGGAAATGGAGGAGGCCATGTAAAATTTGAATCCTTGCAACAAAGGAAACAATGTGTCTTTGCACAATAGAATGACGGTCATTGCATTGCATCAACTTCACCTCAGCTGATGGATTCACCAGAACCAATATGTAGCTGGCCTCCAGATTATTATTTTCTTGTCGATTCTTCCCATCGATGTTGGCCATAATCTGTTGACTGGAAACATGGGCTAGCAGTTTCAAATGTAGATTTGGCATGTTTTCCTATGTTTTGATGCCGATATGAAAGCCCATAATACTAGTTCATGCTTTGAACTAGTCGTAACATGGTGGTGTGTTGAAAGAATTTTCTTATCATATGTTGAAGGGGATTATCGCTCAGTTTTCTGGATAGGGAGATAAATCCCTCCAAATGCTCTCATGTTGGCATCATCCCACATTATCTAGTGCAACGATTTCCCAATTTCCATTGTCGATGCATTGGGAAACAATTGATCTGGGCTTGTTTCAAGATTGACGTTTTGTTCCCGTGTGAAGGTGGTAGATACCCCTCATAACACAATAAAAAGGAACCACGATCTTGATGATGGTCTTGCAGATTGCACAGCATCACCAAACAAAACGAGATCAATCAATGGATCGAAATTTTAGCTCCTGCTATTTTTGACTCAGAAAATGCGCGCCCAAATGTGTCATCCACCACTACCTGCACACAAATCAAAAATGATGAGCATGACATGGCCATTGGTTTGTATCAACACGTTCTCCAGACTCTTAATTGCACTCCTTTTGAGTACAGTAGCCAGAATAATCCAATTTCTTCTCATGCACTTTTGAATTAGAGAGAGATCATTTAGTCAAAGCCTTCAAGAAGCATTCCACTCGTCTTTCCTCTAAACTCATGTCATTGAGAGCACTTCATAGCACCTCAGGTACCCGCATTAGGGGTTCGCTTCTACCATCTTTATCCTCCCCAGTTGTTTCAGTTCGATCCGTGCACCTACGACTTTGTCACACTTCCCTTTCGGAGATAGTATCTTAGGACATCTTGTTAGCAACTCCAAGATAAGTTAGATAGGAAAGGAATTAATTCCACATGGAAGTCCTTTCAGTCACCTCTCGAATTACCCTCATGGCCCAATGGTTAAATAATATTTTTTATTCTAGACCATCACTCCACGCAGATCCGACATTCAATGGATGGTTTAAGGCAACAACAATAACCAATGTCAAAATCGGAAACAAAGAGTAATTCTCCTCTTGCTTAGTCAAAGTATAAGCTCTGATATTAGAGATCCTTTGGCCATGAATAATGGAAGGATGCCTATATCTTCTTTTTCCAGCAACTGGAATGGGCCATCTAAGTAAATATGCATTTCAGCATCATCACAAAGTGAGCAAGGAATGATCGTTTGTTTTCAATTGACAAATATGGTATACAGATCCAAAACTGATTTGTTTCAACTAACGCATAGATGAAGATCTGAATCTTGTCATGCTATACATTGCCACTGTGTCCATAAACAACATGTCTAACACAAAATCTTCTTGTTGGTTATTTCAACAACTAAATTTCTTGTGCAGGGAATTTGTTTGTTGTGGATGTCAGCGATTTCATTATGTTGACTTGATTCTACACTGTAATAAAAATGAACTGTGTAAATTACCCAGATTCATCGAAAATGATGGAATGAGGTTCACATTGCATCAATAATTTATCTTCGTCATGACTTGGAGTGCTAAGGACTCATCCATTACAATAACGGAAAAATGGGTACTCATTGTTCATGACATAATCTCTTTAATCAATTTGCAGATTGAACCTTTGGCTATAACACCAACTCTTAGAGGCACATGCTCAAGTAATAATAACTCTTCCTGATTGCAATCCAACTTCCCTTTGAACTCTGTGCATAATGATTGACTGAGACGAGCCATGGCAGCATCCGAGTTGCAGTTGTGTTTTATCTGCTGCAAAATATGTTAAATAACAAAATATTTCAATTTTGCAGAAATGATAACCACTGCTTACCTAACCAATCAAAGGTGCCTTCCTTCTGTGACCACATTTATTCGAATACTGGAGCAAGAACATTGATCACATGTGCCATTATCTTTGTATCCTCCTTCTTGGTGGGTGTTTTAGCAATCTGTCTGTTGCTTGGTCTATGGAAAATTTCAGGATGTAACTTCCAGTAATTCTTCTCCCGATGGCCGTTGATCTCACAATGAGTGCAATAGTTCCTTCACTTCTCCTTTAACATAATCTTCTTGTCACAAGGACTTGAAACGTGTTCTTCCTGTCTTGTCTCACTTTTAGGGAGCATGCTCGTCTTCGCTACCAAAACTTTCTTCTTGTGATCCTTGGTTATATCATGGTTAGAAGACTTATGACCATAATCATTTTTCTTATGTATAAGAAAAGAATTGAAATGTCCTTTATACTTTCCTAAGATTTTCTTGCTCTGGTGAGGACAAGTTGGTTTGATTCCTTTCGTGGAATCTGATGGTGAAGAGATGGTTTTTTCTTCAGCAAACTTTGAGCATTCTCCATCTTCCTCCTTGCCATAACCCAAACCTACGAATTGTGGCATTTGTACCACCTCTAATGGTTGAGAGATTCCTTGGCCATGAATTCCAAGTCCACCTCCTTTGTATCCCATCTTCGCAAGGAGATTCATGCCCGTGTTATTTTCATACTGAGAAAACATTGAACATGACGAAACATCATATACCTCGGTTTGAGTTTGTGCATCCACGATAGAAGGATCTTTGTCCTCCATTCGTTTACCATGCTGCAACTGAGCCAAGAGATCGTATTTGGCTTGAAATTCGAGTTGCAATTCTTCAATAATATCGTTGAGAAATTCTCCATGAAGTTGAGACCTCTCTTGAATCTCTTGCTTCTCTTCTTCTGCAATATGCAAAAGCCTCCTCAACTCTGCGTTTTCATATTGAATGTTGTGATTTATCTCTTCTAATTCTTGAAGTATTTCTTCTTTATTCACTCCTTTTCCCATCTTGCAAAGCAGACAACCTCTACTCTGATACCACATGATCTGGAAACGGGTGAGTACTTTATTCAAGTTTTCAATTAAGAATCGTTTTCTGATGAAGTACTTGCATAAGTTTTAAAGGGCATATGAATCCATGATTAACCATGCTTGTAAACAATAATACATAACACGCATGAACTCAAAATGGAATAAAGCACATGAAAAGATGACACAGAGAGAGAGAGAGAACCAATATTTGTAACAAAGTTCACCCCTCCTGGGCTACGTCTCTAGATCCTCTTCAATTGGAATACGGATCACTTTCATTCCTTCTTCAAAAGATGTTGGGACCTTCTCATAAGTGATTACATAAGATATTTCTTCTTCTTCAGTGGAGATTCAAGAATACTTCTCACACTCATACCTCTCCATACATCAAGAAGGATAATACCTTACATGAATAAGTCTCTCAAAACTTAGGAGTAGTAGCACTATGGCTTTCTAACTCCCCTCATTAAATCTCCACTACTCTCCTCCTTAATCTCCCCTTACAAAGGGCCCACATAAGGCATTATATAGTTTTTCCTCACTCCCTCTTAAGGAAGAGCATTAACTCCTAGATCCACAATAATAGGATCTAATTACAAAAGAGGAAAAACAAGATCCATGAATGTAGGATCTCAAACTATCTTCAAGTACATAAATGGAAAAGTCTCAAAACCACCCAAAGACTCTTCATCCATGTCCTTGATTCTCTCAACCTAATAGTGAGAAGAATGGCAAATTGGTGTAAGGTGGTTTCTCACATAAAAACCAATTTCCAAATTAATAATTTAAAGATAAATACGTGAGTCTAATTTCCCTCACAAGTATTAATCATTTTACATCAATAATGAATAATAATGTATGAGTTTTTCAAAATCTCTTAAAGCATAAATAATATGCATCATCATCTCATAAAGCATAAGAATGCATGAGACCCTTTCCTCACAAAGCATTAATAAAATGCATGAGAAATATAAAACTCAACATATAACATCACCACTCTGCAAATCAACTTGGTAAACACAGTAATGTCCTTCCATGTGTGGAAATTCGTCCGGATTAGTGGTTCACCCCAACTAGGCTACGTCCACAACGATTGGCTTCTTATATTATTCATTTAGGTTCAATCCTTACAATTGGTGCGCACTACGCTGAAATAAGATACTTATCTCATTCTACAATCATACTCCCAAACTCTACTCATACCATTCACTCATACTCTCACTCTATGATTTCACTCACACCAACAACTTAATTCTTAATTTCTACCCAAAACCCATATGTGTTTATACATTGATATTAGGGCTTAGCCCATTACAAAATGGACCAAATGGTCTAAATACTACTAACCAACTTCTGCCTTCCATGTAATGGATCTTGAATATGCACTAACTGTCTTTCATGTGCATTGCTCCTTTGCTGACTTGTCATGCAGTTTGCTCCTATGCGACTCCCAAAACTTACCCAAAATGTCCTACTCCAACAATGTGATATCAAAATTTTAATACTTATATGTTGGGACTTCATTTTCAAGAAGTGAAGTTGATCATTGTCTGTATCCCAAACATGTTGGTGTCATTTTGTTTATGTTGTATTATATTTTGATTCCATATTTAGCTAGCTGGAAACAAAAATGAAATCATCAAGGATGTTAAATATTAATTGTCCTCTAAGTTTGATAAGAATGATCTTAGTACTACAAATATTATTTTGGGCATGGAATTTAAAAGAGATCATGTAAACATGAAAATATGGTTGAATTAGAGGAAATATTTGAGACATGTTGTAGAGGTTTAATATGTATAAATGTAAACCAATAAAGACTCATATTCATGTAATTGTAAAGTTATCTATAGAATAATGTTCCAAGACATGAGAAGAAGTAAAGGAAATGTCTCATGTTCCCTATGAAAGTGTTGTTGAAAATTTGATGTATGTTATTGTCTATACAAGACTAGACATTGCCCATGCATTGACAATTATGAACAAAAATATTTCAAAACTAGAGAGAAAATTGGACATGTTTAAAGAGGATCTTCAGATATTTGTATGGCACATAGGATTATGCAATTGGATACCAAGAAAGACCTAGACCAACCCAAAATGTATATGTATGAGGTTTTATTGTTGCAGATTGCACTGGAGATATTGATCACAAAGTATCTACAAGTGATTATATGTTTAACATATTGGGTAGAGCAATCAATTGAATAAGCAATTGACAATTTGTAGTTTCACTCCCAACTATAGAAGCCAAGTACATGGAAGCCACTCATGCGAGTAAATTTGTATGGTTGTAGACACTATGTTTAGGTACTTGTTTTTTCAAAGTGCAATCTTTCTATCCAAATACATCCTTATAATGATAAGGTGAAGCATATTAATGTGTAATGTCATTTTGTTAGAGTCATGGTTGAAGATAATAGGGTGTTGTTGGACAAGGTTTATACCTTGGAAAATTTTGACGAAGTCTATCAAACCTGATAAATTATCTTTGTGCAACAAAATGAATGGGTATAACTTCTCTTAGTAGACGATGCTTATCCCCCTTTAATGCAAAATAGTGAAAAAGTGGGAGATTGTTGAATATGTGTTAAATCTTTGCAAGTAGGATATGCATCTAGGCACATTGATGGTTGGTCCATTTTAACTAATTTTTGGCCCATAGTTTTGGTCCATTGTAATCTAACGACACTTGGAAAATTAGGGTTGAGTGGTGTTGTAGAATACCTAAATATTGTATTGTGAACTATTTTGTTAATACAGTGATAAAGAGAGAGGTGTAAATCTTAGTTTGTTGGTTTTCCTAGTAATGGGTTTATAGGTTAAATCTCTTGTCTACTATGTATGTGTGCCATTGTTTCTTTTATTTTAAGATTATGTTAGCATGTTTTCACTTGCATAGGTTTATCAAACTCTTCTATTTTAAATATTGTATTAGTGTATCTTACCTTGCATAGGTTTATCAAACTCTTCAATTCAAAGATAAAGTACAAGAATTTATTATGTATAGATCCCAACCTCCTAATGGGAAAGGTGTAAACCTATGCTTCATTCAAATGATAGGGAAAACCTCCTTTCTACTTGTTTATTTAGAGCCCATGGTGATGAAAGGGCTTACCTAGTTTGACAATATATGATTCCTTTAAGTCACATAGTGTCTCCCATTCTTATTTTCTTCTCTAAGGTATTCAAATAAGGGGCATTCAAGCCTTAACCTGACAAATAGTTTGTATTCACTAATAAGAAGAATGTGTCCCCATTTGTAAAATCTTCAACCCACTGAGTCCCTAACTAACGATGGGGATCGTCTCTTATGCTTGAATTTGATTAGAGGGATGGGCATGTCGCCATTAATTATCGATAATTTGAAGCATGCATCCTTGAAACTCTAAACAATCATTCAAAGTTTAAAGAGGTTGTCTCAGATGATGACTTCAAAATATAAAGATGTTTGTCTTATAAGCTTCCTAATATATCTAGCTTAGAGGTTGGAAGTGTTTTACATGACTTTGTTTCAAAGCAATAGATTCCTTTGATGGGCTAAGGACCCTAGTACATGATGGTGCCCACCTCTTATTCATATTAGTTTGAAGCATTCATTTTAAGGTTCCTTCATTTTATTAACTTCCAAATATCTTATACTCACTCCAATATAAAAGCGAATGACCTGTGTATATGGTAAATTGTTATTGTGAATGAAGAAAACAATATGGCTCTTATGAAGGGGAGGAAGGGAAAGGCTAAACGAGAAGTATCTCCCACTACTTTGATGCAATTCAATAATAATGATATTCAAAAACCGACTCTCCCAACTTGTACACATTATTGTAATTTGTATGAATAATTATTTAAGATGTACAAATAAACACTTCCATGTTATTTAAAACTTGCTAATAATTAAAGAAAGAAATCTTGATGATACTAGGGTAAATTATATGTTCTAAATCTTACATGCATAATGTTTATCCCTTGTATATGTGTGATTTAGTGAATGATATAGATGTATGATTTTGATTTGAATGAGATATACATATATTCAAACATAAAGAGATGCATTGCTTTTTTAACAACAAGGGTTCACCATGAAAGTAGTGGTGCATTTCAACATCGAGTCCATGTAATTAAAGTTTCCCATTGAGAATGTAATATTTCCCAAGGTATTTGAATTGTAATCCATCTTTGTAAGGTTGGAAGGAGATGTGAAAAGTCAAAAGGAGTCTTAAAAATTTCTTTTTAATTCTAAATTTTTATTTTTTTATAAATATATTTACTAGATTAATTCTAATTTTTTATTTTTTTATAAATATATTTACTAGATTTAGAGTAAAGAACATTTTTGGGAGAAGGAACTTGAGAGGAAGATTGCAAGTTGAACTTTGAGTTGCATTGGCGAGATAACAAAATTCTAAACTAATTATGTTATGGTGAATGCTTTTTTTTCCTCTTTTGTTTACTGTGAGTATGTTATTTTATAGATGTTTTCCTTTTTATTTTATTCATGTATAAGTTTGTCAAAAATAAGTAATGAATTATTTATTATGAAGTTAATTTTTATTGTTTTTTATAATTTTATTCATTCAAATTTGTTTAAAATTGTATTCATGTATATGTTTGTCAAAAATAAGTAATGATAATTTAAATTATCTATTATGAAGTCAAGTTTTATTGTTTTTTTATAATTTTATTCATTCAAATCTTTTTAAAATTAGTCAAAAATAAGTAATGATAATTAAGTTCTATTGCTTTTTGATAATTTTATTAATTTAAATCCATTTAAAATTAAAATTATATTGTAAAATATTGAATCTATAATTTTGGGCAATATAGACTATATCTTTATATTTAATAATAAAAAATTAAATCCATTATATTATATTTACTAAATTTTTTATTTTATTTTATTTTTTTCATTTACATATAACAAACATATTTAAGAGCCAAAACATATCTCACAAATTATAGTGTAAATTGTTTGGAAAATTTTCTATTAAAAATGAGATCAAAGTTAAAAGTTTTACCCTAATATTTGTTTTAATATTTTCGACAAACATTTTTCACATCAACCAACAATATGTGAGATTACATCATTTCATTTTAATAAATTTTTATGTACGTGATAAAAAGTGATCCATAAGTCTAAACAAAAGTTAAAAAACACTTATCCATAGTCCACGATAAATTAATATTCATGGAAACTTTTACGTAATTTTTTGTTTTCTAAACTATTAAACCAAGGAAATAATCCAAAATAAATCATTATGATAACATGGAAGACAAAACTACGATCACGTTATACATGAATAAAGTTTAATACATGGAAGCTTTATTTTTCTACCAACTAAACAAAGAATGGATAAGTAAATCACCCATGACAATGGATACGGATTAAGTTGATGATAATAAAACAAAGGTATGGATTGCTTAAGTAAGTCACCAATGACCATGGATATGGATTAAGCAAAGTAAAGATATCAACTCAATTGGTGCATTACAAAATTTTGGAGATGAGTCTATTGTTTCAATTTTTTTTTGTTTTAAAAGCATATATATATATATATATATATATATATATATATATATATATATAATCATTCATTCATTAATTTTATATATATATAAATATATAATTCATTCATTTAAGAAATTTTTAGAATTGAATCTTTTATAATAATTTATTAAATTTATTAATTTCAATAATGTTGTATTTAAAATTGGAGAAATTTTGAATATATCTTAATAAAAATAAAATAAAATAGTGGGTATAGTATGGCTTTTGGTTACTATATTTTAGTATAACTAAAACAGAATAATATTGAATACATGTTAACCAATAAGAGTAGACATTGATTTCACACAAAGAAAACTATATTAAGTGTTATCTTACATAAAAAACAATGTTATATATAAGTATATCAAGGTTTATCTTAAGATAGACACACTACCTTATCACACTAATAACCACATACTAAAATAGGAGTCAATTAATTGAAGAGAAACTCTCATATCTAACAATCTCTTAAAACTTAGAAGCAAACTACTCACGTAGAGATAGACTCCACATTACAATGGCTCATACAATAAAAATCACAACCTTCTCATGGGATCAAGTATCACGCAATAATCTATAAGACAAGTAGGAGATAATGACTCCAACACTCTCCCTTACCAAGTACTTGTCTCAATCTCTTCCAAGTTAGGTATTCATCAACATCTATTCCTTTGCAACACTTTCTCACGTAGACACTACAAATGCTCCCCATCAACAAGATCTATATTTTGGTTCAACTAGGGATTTGTTTCTTGTAGACATCATCAATTTCTACAAGTTTGTATAAAGGAATAACCATCCGCCAAAATACATGGGTACCTAACCACTACAATCGCTAGTCTAGTAGGAATCTCTTCAGGTACATGGCTCATTCAACTTCTTGATGAACTCCCCTGAAATGTGAAAAAACCACCATCGATGATTCCAGGAGCTAATCAATGAAACAAATACACCCACTCTCTACTGACACTTGTTCCTTGAGTCTTACCTCATTTTGACATAATGACTTGTATACATGTTTTTGGTCCCATAACATCACCTGAATTCCACAACCAACATATGGTCCACCCATAGAGCATTCAACAAACACATGGAACACTCATTCGAGTGTTAACAACTCCTTATATGGGTGAAAAATCTCCCACTTTAGGGAAATATAATAGGTGCTCACTTTAGGGATTCAACTCAACTATGTGAATGTGGACGTGCATTAGCTACCCTCATGCTCAAGAAAGATCTAATGGCTAGTTCAAGTTATGCATCGAAGCACAAGGATGCACTTCTAAATGTCCTAGTTAAGTTGAACTCACCTATTCAGCACAAAGACCAAACCTTGCAACTTGGAAACACCATAACTAGGGTTATCTAGTTCTCGTCTCTGACACTTAAACACATCCTTTGTTTAGCATAGACACACCAAACAAACGATTAGCTCAGACACACCAAGCAAGCTATCCATCCCAACTTGGACACACCAAACCATTTAAGGCTTAATGAGACACAATAAGCAAGCCATCAACTCGAACACGCTAAGTGATTATCATACCACTAGTATCACAACTAGTAACTCTTTTGACACTTCCATTCACTATGATATACATATCAATGGATATATGCATCATGCTCCATTTACCAATCCTTAACACATATGAGAAAAAAAGACACCATATTATGTAGATCATGTCACGAGGAAAATATCTCTATGGCTAGGGGTAAACCACAACAGACGAAAATGATTGCAGAAATCAATTATAATCTCAAGTATGCTATATAAACAAATATGCTAATAAGACAAGATAAGAGGCCTACCTCGTCCAGATGTTCAATGAGGTCCATCGTTGAGCACTTGTCCCAAAGCAATATTCCTGCAACTAGTCTTCAACAACCAAGCAACGCAAGCATATGGTGATAATATATGATGTTAGCACATTCAATAGCATAATCCATCAACATTCATAACAAATATGCCCGTGGAATAATAATTCAAATATTTACGAGATATTGATTGGACGAGAAAAGAGTATTTATATTAAGATATAATCAACAAAAGTGAATGAGTTACAAACTTCTGTGTTGTCACGGTTCGGAACCGAGAAACTAAGTTCCTTCCAGCTAGGCCTCCACCACTTCAATCCTCCACCAAAGGTAAGCTCATATAAGAGAGACCATGAAGTTCTCAATCAATAAGGGAAGATCTTGGGGGTTGAACAATGTGTTCAGACTTAAAGGACAAAGGGATGCAGAATCAATGTGAAGTGAATAATTTCTCTAGAGTAACTTTGCTCTCAAAGTTGAATTCTTTCTCCTCCTTTCCATAGCTTGGATTTGGCCCATTTATAAACTTCAAGTGGAACTGAAGGGTCGATTCAGAATGTTTCCAATATATGGAAGGCCAAGGATCATTGATCTCGTGACGTGACATGGAAACCCGACACCATTTTTCAATTTTTGGCACATTTCTTGATGTATGCGGACTGTGGTGGTGCAACCTGTGTATACACATGCTGTAATATAGGCATGATGCGTATATGTGGAAAAATTATGTTTTTAGCTCTGGGATTTGAAAAAAGGGACTTCAAGTCTGCATAGGGAAATGGAAAAAGGCCCTATGTGCAAGATTGCATGGGGTGAGGAAAATCTTGCTATAACAGATCCATACTATGGTAGATTGAAATTTTAGCTTCTATATTTGATGGATAATCATGCAAATCGAAACATTTATCATGCCTAAAAACCAAGCTTCAACATATTCTCACTTCTTATGCTCTCCATCAAATGATGGTGGATTGAGCTTCTTGAGTTATCCTTGCAAAATATCTAACTTAGGCCTCCTCCTTTGCCTTCTGAAAGGGGACACACTTGCGTTGCTCTCCGACCTTGAACATGCATGTGTTCTTTTGGTTGAGTGTCCTAGTGAACGATGATCATGATTATTATGTTGTATTATAATACTTATTTATTGCCTAGATCATCTATGTTCATCCCTCCTATCATGAGATGTGGATGTTATTACTTGCCTTGCACTGGCTGCTTGTTTTGTGCCAGAATGTTTATTGACTTGCCTCTACAACATATTTAGACTTTGTAGCAAATCCTCTTGAGCTCTAGTCATCCTTCCATTGTTTCTCTATATACCTACACTTCTTTTTTCGATATAATCATCATATTCTCAACCACCTCCATAGGCTCCACCGTGTTTCTATGTCCATTGGACTCGGTCTCAACATTTCGCATGTTGACATGTGGACCTTTGACCTCATCCCCATGACCCTAAGATCCCTGAGCATCCTCCATATCTCTAGTCCTCATATAATAACCAAATGTGTTTTTAGTGTACCTATAATTCAAGAAGAAATGTGCATGCAACAATTACTTGTTAGAGTTAAGCATATGGTAAAATATTTCATTGATTAGGTTACATGTCATTCTTCAACTGAATTTATGGAGAGTATGCATGCATTGAAATATGATTCTAATTGTTTAGATACATTATCCTTTGAATTATAGTTCCAATGACTATACTCATGCCTCATTCCATGTTATGAGCTAAAAGTTACAACCTTATGAAGTTTGCATTTTCTACTTATTAAATGTCACTTGTTTTTATTCGTGCAATTCAATTGAAAGATCGTCTTTTGTCGTCTGTAACATAAAATATGTCAGAAATTAGAAAACAAAATTTTATGAGGCCCAAATAAAATTTGTGATTGTGAACACACAACTTTCATATTTGAAATCAAGTGCTCTAGTTAAATTCTATGTAAATCTGGAATTGACGACTTTACACTTTTACATTTTCTCCAAACTTGGAATTTTTAACCAAAACTGACTATCTCCCAAATGTAGCAAAATTGGTAAAAACTCCATTAAGACAAAGTTATCCAGGTTGATGAGTATATAAATTTCAACTAAACAATTTTCTTGGATTGGTGATCTTGGGTTCCTTTTCCTCCTCTGAAGATTTCAAAAATCCCCAAAAAGTTCTCGAGAATAGTGGATTTTTCCATGTTTGAGCACCCCCACTCCAACTCCTTTTGAATTTCACAATAATCCCAATTGGGTATCTTCATGCATGCTTTTTGGACTCCCGATAAAAAATTTGTGTTTATTTGGGACCCGGTTATTGAGCACGACTCAGATCTTCAAAAAGTTACCAATTTGTGTTTTTCAAAAAATTGAAGTAGGATTGGCCCATGGCCCTTACTAACACTTTTGTAGCCCTCGTCACTACAACCATGCCCCTTAAATTTCATCTTAATCCAAGTTGAAATGATCATGTTATCACCAAATCAAGTTTTTGTCTCCAAACTTGTTTTTCTTTATTTTTAATTTTTTAATCGTCTATTTTTGTTGACGTGGAAGTCTGGCTGAAATGGCATGGAACGTGGTGGCTAATGTCCACCTGTCATCCCCTGATTCAGCCATGTCATCATCCTCCTTTCCCTTCATCGACGATCAACTTATTTCTTCCATTGACGATCTTCGAAAAAGGTCACCATTTCATAAGATTTTGCTGCTCTCCAATTACTCCATTGATGATCGACGATTTTTCTTCATCCATGATCTATGAAAAGTCCCTGCTTCATAAAATTTCATTGAAATCTGAAAACTTAGAAGTTTTTTACCAAAACAAGGATGAATCTGGGTCATTGATCTCAAAATCAAATGTGATCTTGGTAATTGATCCGCTAAACTTTGTCAAGCCCGCGGATGAATCTCTACCATTGATTGCCAAATCTAATGTTATCTGGACTGTCGGTTTCCCAAACATTGCTAAAATTTTCCGAACTCTGAAAACTCCATCGACAATTGACAATTTTCTTCATCGAACTAACTTTGTTCCCACTTTATTGAATTTTGTTGAAGTCCAAAAACTCCATCGATGATTGACAATTTTCTTTGACAAACTAACTTTGTTAAGACTTTGCCAAAATTTGTTGAACTCCAAAAGCTCCAAACTTGTAGATGAATCTTAACCGTTAATCTCAAAATCAATTGCAATCTCGGTCGTTGATCCATCCAACCCTATTCCATGATCCTTGCCTTCTTCCACCATTTTGCTGCCAACTTGGACCCTGCTAGTCCATGTCATGGGTACGGTCCACGTCATCATTTGTATGGAATTTTTCAAAATCCTGAAAAATCATAATTTTAAAAAATTTATAATTTTTCCAAAATTTTCTTTGGTGAACTTGAAAATTTTAACCGATCCAAAATAAATCTCAATCATTGATCGTCAAGTTGAATGTGATCTAGTTCGTTGGTCTTATTAACCCAATTGCCATGAGAGCACAAAATTCAAACTTCTAGGCCAAATTTAACTTTGCAACTTGCAGATCGATGCCATTGATAGTCTCCTCAACCATTCTAAGTGTGAATTCGACCTAAATTTACTTAGAAATTTGGGTATTTTACTATAGTTTCACAAATTTCCCCAAATCTGTCATGGATCAAAACTATACAACAACAAATTTGTCTTTGAACCATACGAGTTTGGTGTTGAACCAAGAGCTCTGATACCACTCTATAGTGTCCCCACTACTAAACCCAACAATTTAAAATTATTTTTATACTAATTAAATTAAATACATATAACATGTTAAAAATGTCTTACTAGGGACTCCATGGATGTTAGTTGCAACAAGAAAAGATCACAGTCACAAACTTACTACTGTAGGGTAATTTCTCACAAAAAATCTCACTCTACATGCCTAACAACTTTCTTCCTCATGAATTTACATCTCCAGCCAACTGCCACACATGCCCACTATGGCTACCTTCAAGCTCTAGCACTTTCCACTCCCTTGTGCTCCAAAAACTGATTCTAAAACTCTTCTCTCTTCCCATACAAATTTCTTTTTTTCCCATGCATGTTGACTCTCACATTCCCCATCGTTGATTGTACTAAGCCCCCATCCTCTCATAACTATGGGATGCGACTTTTCGCACCAACTCTCTTACATTTGTTTAATGATTGGCTTTGGGAACACAAACATAAAATATAAGGTTTATACACAATAATAAAACTCAAAAAGGTGGGTTGGAATTAATACCCATGAATAATCCCCCTTTGGACCCCCTCTTAGACCTTCCCCTCTCTTTTGGAAATGTATCCCCCATTACTATTTCTGTGTCCATATTGCAACCAACATTACATTTTATTATTACGATATACAATGTTTACATGTTACATAGTTGGGCCCATGACCATACATCGAATTTACATTATACATCACTAAGCCCAAGATTAAAAATGGGGATATTACAAAGTGTCATACTTACCGTCCTCTACCATCGAGCAAGTATTAATGTCACCATCTACTGATATGATGGCCATGATGCCACACTTCCCTAACAATTCATCTTAAAAAAATACTACTAAGATATTTTTATTTATACTTAAAAAAATCCATAAAAATAATGACATATCTTTAATTTTTTTTTTTTATGAAAATAATGTTGATAATTATAATGATAAAAATCTAAAAACATTTACATATCTTAACTTATGCTTAAATTTTTTTTAAAGTAATGTTAGAAAAGCAGGACCGCGAAGAAATAAAATAAAACAAATGCGGAAACAAAACACATAAGATACACAATACAATAGAGACATAGATTTACGTGGTTCACTCAGTGTGGGCTACTCCACCAAAGAAATTGCCAGGTCCTTCATTTATTATTATCCAGCAAATGAAGGGATACAACCTACAGCAAAACCCGCTGTAACTTCCTCTTCTTTCTCTCACAGTCTCCTCTCTCAGAATACAATACTCGCAATCATGCATAGCCGCAATACATTTCCCTCATAACAAAGGGTTGCCTTCTAGTGCAAAAAACCCTAACATAATTTCTATCGTTAGATCTGCAAACCTTATAATGAACGGTCTAGATTTACAATGAAATTACAATATACATTTACAAGGCAATTTTTCCTTCGAGGGCTTCACCCCTGAACCCCTCAGACCCCGCAGAGGGGGTACCCCCCCTCTGCACTCCCCCACGTGGAAGAGTGTACATACTTT
>JASDQU010816164.1:6636-24599 GCA_032191745.1 Picea mariana
AGGGGAGGGGGTAGGGGGGAGGTGGGGGGAAGGAGAATTCGGGAGGATGGGGAAAAAGGAAGGGGAATAGGTCTGGGGTACAGTTTGGAGTGGATAGGTCCATAGTTGTGTAGGGAAACCATCTAAGATGGCAATAATTAAGGGAGACAAGCATGAGAAATATCTTGGTTGATGAAGAGTTGACCCTGTTCTAGAGTCTTTGCTGATTTAGCTAAGCGATCAACGTCCTGATTCTGGGAGTGAAGGATATGGAAGAAATGGATCTTGGTAAATTGATGTTTCATGGTTTTAATTCGAGAGTGGAGGCCACTAGAGATTTGGCTGGTATCGGTTGAGTGTCCAAGTATATCCCTTATTTCTATTTCAGAGTCTCCAAGAATAGTGAGGGTATTGATGTTTCTCGATTGAGCAATTTGGAGCCCCATGTATACAAAAATACCTTTTTCTTTATTATTAGTGGTCTTCCCAAGTCTCTGCTGCCCCTTAACCAAGTTTTGAGGAACACTTGGTCATATTTGACTATTTTTGGGACTTCGACAGCCTGCCAAAGATGGAGCGCAAGGCGAAGTGGAGATTGTGGAAGCTAGACCCCCTTTTTGGGTCCTTTTTGGGTTTTTGGGGATAATGTAACGGGACCGGGATGTCGGCCCATGGGTTTACCCATGTTTAAGCCCCTTTTGTAATGTATAAGTAGAAGTCTAGGCTATGTAAGAAGGAACCTTTTCGAGGACACTTGAGAAGTGTCTTAGTGCTAAGAGATGATCTGTGTGATATAATTGCAGAGTTGAGTCCAAGTATTGTAAGTGCTGAGTGCACAGATTGTAAGAAGGTTTTATGCTTAGAGCTACTCGGGGAAGGAGAATATAGCGAGCTGCGCAGATCTCCTGTCCTGCGTGGAGTAGGTTTTGAGGCTCTGTGCTTGTAACCGATTGGACAACAATAATAGAGAAGAAGAGTTGGTGGATGTAGCCCCAGGGTGGGGGTGAACCACATAAATCTGTGTTTCATGCTTTGTGTTGTTACTTACATGTGTTTTCCCTCTCTTGCTAAGTGCCATGACATGTTTAGATAGATTTACTTATGCTTTGTGCGTATTAGATGTGTATAGATGATAGATTTGATGTGTATGAAGTTGCTAAGTGCTTGGTCTACAAGATTTGGTTTGTTGTATGCTGCTAAGTGCTGAATCATCTTAGATCTAAGTATATACTGCAATGCTCTATGTTATCTGCGGAGTGAGATAAGGGTTAATTCTAGGTGAACTATTGATGCTAAGTGCTTTGTTAAGTGTGTAATCACATATCTGTATCCCAGCTAGGGTTGCAGACACCTGAGTCCTACGATCACCCTTGCCTCTACCTCGAGTGAGACTTCATCTACTTTGCAGGTGTTGCTGAAAGGGTTGGTAGTTAGGGTTTTGTTGGTGTGCTGTTGTAGCATTGAACCTTGGGTCTACCCCTGTGAAAACAAATGGTTTTGTTGCTGGGAGTTGAAACTATGATTGCTGGGAACTAAGGAAGAAGAAGCTTTGTGCAAAGATTCATCCTGAACTTGTGGAAACTTTGTGCATAGATCTGTCGCTCTGATGCACAGTACTCTACTCGACCTACGAAGCTTTGTGCCGAAGAAAAGAAGCCAGATCTGAAGAAAAGAGGTAAGATCTGTAAGCTTTGTGCTCTGATAAAGGTAAGAATAGTGAAAGCTTTTAGATTTGGAAGCGTTGTGCTCAATAAGTGGAAATTTTTGTTTTTGAAGCATGATTTTAGGTATGCTTGATAGATTTTGTCCTAGCTTGAAGACTAGGGCATTGTTAGATGAAAGAACGTTTGATATGAATAGATCTGATAAGAATAATGAAAGATATGTTATACCTATGCATAGAAATAATGTTTGGACTAACGAATGGATGTAGGATCCTAGAAAGAATTTTTTGCAGGCTAGCCATTATGATCCTAGCGTGTAGTACAGGAAAAGTTGGGGATCATTGAAGAGAAAGAGAGGATTAACTCTTTGTTACAGTTGCAGAAGACCAAGACATCTTGCTATGGAATGCCCTGGGAGAAAACCTAGTTGCCTCTGTTGTAAGGCTATGGACCATGAAGTACTGGATTTCCCTAGAATGATTGCTAAACTTGAAAAGATCAATATGAAGCAAGCAAACCCTAAAGGATATCAATAGACTAAGATTATAGAAGAACCCCAAAAAGAATAAGAGATTATCTTACTGAAAATGAAGGAAACCCTGAATGAACATAAAGATGCCAATTTGTCATAGATCTTCAAAGAAAAAGAGAAAATCAAAGTAAGAATAAGAGACTTCGACATTGACTGTGCTCTAGATGAGGAAATGAAGATGAACATTATGATAGGAAACACTTGGGAAACCCTAGGAAGGCCTGTTATGGTTCCTTCACTAGGAAAAATAGGGTTGTTTAAAGGAAAAATGGTAACCGTATGTGGCAGGATTACCCAGATAGCTATGAGTATCCATGGAGCTTCGACATAGGAAGAATTCAAAGTTATTAAATTTATTGAGGGGCGTGCCCCATTTCTAGCTTTGTTAGGCAAGATCTGGATTGAAAAAGACCAGATCCAAAGAAAAGAAGAAAAGGAAGCCCTAGAACAGAAGAAGCAAGAACTCATGGAATTTATGACTAGAAGGATCGCCTACTTGATGGAAGAAAAAGATAACATATCTAAGCTATTGGACACCAGGGACTTGGACGTCGAAGCTATAAGAGATTTAGAGGAACCATAGAAGACTAAAATACCTAATCCATATGTTAAAGGAGTATTTCCCTCAGATCTGAAGAAAGAATCTCAACAGTGCGAAGTGACTATGTCGAGAGAAGATAGGAATCATAATGGGAAAAGAAAGACCGAGTTGAAGACTACCGTGAAGAAGACTAGAAAATTAAGTAAGAAAAAGGCGAAGATTGAAAAGTTACAAGAGATCCCAGGTGGAACACTATAGAAGGAAAAATCATAGGAATTGAACTTCGCCAAGATATCTGAAAAATGACATATGGCACTTCACCATGGCCAATCAATCTAGCCATTGGACCGATATACCCATTCGACTTTGCCCCAAACAGATAGAAAATCATTAAAGGATCATTGCTAGACCATTGGAACTGACCATAATATATAGATCTATGATAATGGAAGCTTCATACTCGTTGCAAGCAGATCGTTGACGAATTTCCTATTTAGCTCATCTCGCTGTGCCCGAAGAACACTTTTTCCAACTGAAAATTTGAAGCTTGTAGAACTAGTGATTGTATACAGTGATCATTGCAAGCAAATTGATCATCCTAGTGTAGTATCTGAGATCATCGTGCCTTGATTATCTTTTCTGAGTGCGTATGTCTGGCGAGCTCACCACAGTTGAGGAATCTGTCACAGAGGTCCTTCTCGATTTAATGACTAAGAGAGTCATGTCGGAAAGAGGAATGTCCACCAAGCATCATCGACGAGAGGAGTGCAAGCCTCCCCGTCGACCGCTCGAGCAGGAACATCTTGAGCTGACGCGGAAAGGAGAACTAAGCATAAAGATGACATAGCCAACATGAAGTTAGTGCCATCCATCCTACCAGCTTACATACCCCCTCTGAGCGGTGAGATTAACAGGGATAGTGTCCCTAGAGACTTTGAATACACCCTAGTCACTGCATATCTACCGAAAGGAGTACGCACCTATCACGCAGATCAAGAAAAGGTTACAATGTTGAAGTTTTGCGACTTCAACCTGGGGGACCGTAAAGTTTACAGCATGCTCGCCCCGTATAAGTACTTGACAAGAACTAAGAGAAATAATTCAAATATCATCCCTCAAAAATGGATGATGAACCTCATACAGTCTACTTTGCTCAACGTTATGAAAATACCGCACTTCGGCAGACACCAGGAGGTGAATGCTTGTGTAAAATTGCTTCTAGCAAGTTACCATGGAGGATACCTATGGTTAAACCATCACATAACTATAGGATCACCGGGCTTGTCATGCAGGGCCTTGATCCCCAGGATTACAACCCTGGAAAAATTGTGGACCACGCTCTTTCACAGAAGATTAAAGAAGCTTATGGCAATGTCGAGAAGGGTGCGCGAGGCTACAAGGTAGTCTCTATCTAAAGTGGCACAATGCACCTCGCATGTCAAGTGATCGCAGGAAAGATGGTATGTAATAATTGACCTACACAAGTATCAGGCTTCGCAGTTGACCTCACAGGAAAATGTCCAGAGGGACTACAGATGAACTGGGTGAAGTACCTGGTAAACCAGCTAGAGATTAACTATAGAGAAGCCCAGGATCAGGCGCATGAATTCCATTTTAGTTGGCTTCTAATACTGATCGCTTTTGTTGCATGGGAGCTACCGGAAGGCGCAACCTTCTCGGACCTTGACCCCTTTGAGCCACTAGCCACGAAGTTCAGTACAATGCGGTACTCGATCGACATGAACAAGCAATGGAAATTGAATTTCATTTTCCACACATATTATAACCAATTGAAAGAATCCATAGGGGGTGAACCTCGCATAACCCTGAACACTTTACAAAGGTTACGACCTCTGATAAAGTTCAGCGTGGACCACCACTTTATATACCTAACTCCACGTGCCAATGAGCATCAGGAACAAATTCAGTCCTATTATAAGATGACAGAAGAAGACCTAGAAGAGATCAACAAGGAATGGTCGGCGGACCTCCTTGTTGCAGTAGATCCAGCGGACATTTCAGACATCAACAACCCAGAAGCTACACAGGACACACCTGGGCCCAATAAGACAAAGAAGACGAAGAAGCCTGAAGAGGTTCAATATGTAGATAACAGATCTGTAAGGATAGCTCCCGTCACACCAGTTCAAGGAGGTAATGGCGAAGACCTAGAGGAAGTCGAAAAAAGACTGGAAAACCAAGTCGAAGTTATAAAGAAGAGAAGAGGGTCACCTCTGAAGTCTCCTTCCCGGAAGAAATCGAAAGAAACTGTAAATAAGATGCAGACCATGCTCACTCCGGATGACTTCAGTTTCCTCCTCACAACTATGAATGAAGCCATATAAGAGATAACATAAAAGCAAGAAGCTAAGTAGGAGTAGATATATAATAGGATTGAAATTGGGCTCCAAGAAGTGTAGCAGGCACTCCAGTCTAGCTGCGCAATCTCTACTACACCTTTGCCAGAAGGAACAACAAAAGTGGGAGAAGAATCAGTTAAACTCTACAAGATTGCTGATATAGTCGAAGTACGCCTTCGACACGCATAGGAAGAAAAAGCACAGGTTACTCAGGCCTTAAAGAAATTACAATAGGAAATCATAGAACAATGTTGAGCCACACAACAAGAGAAGGATGCTCTCCAAGCAAAATTTGAAGAAGATAGAGCGAAGATCCAAAAGGATAAAGAGAAACTACTAGTGAAGAAGATCGGGATGGAAGAAGCAGTTAACCGATCATTCCGCTTCGTCACTGGCTTAGAAAAAAAGAGAGAAGAACCCTTCGAACGTCAAGTGATGAAGCTTGCTGAAGTTTTTCAGTAGCTTCAGCGAAGGGTCATGGAATTAGAGCTTCAAACTATACCAAGTACCTCGCAAGAAGTGCGTGACCAACGAGAATTGAATGCTCAGAGTGAAGTCGAGAGAATTAAAACACTTGCTGCAAAATGAAAACAATTAAGTAGTAGAAGCACGCAGATATATGAACAACTATCTGAAGACCCAGAGTTGAAGAAATTGGAGTCCCAAATCCAGGAAGCAAAGCAACACGCAGATACAGTATAGGTGCAAATCAAGCTCTTATCACCCATCGAGAGGATGAAGAGATCCTAGGAACAACGCACCACCCAACAACTCATTCTTACTATGCAAAATAGAGTGATGGAAGTCACCCAGAAACTCCAGCCGAGCCAGGAGGTGACCTATCTACTATTTGAATAAATTGAAGGCCAAGGAGTAGTACTAGAACAAGTAGTTGTTATAGTCGAGCAACAAATGGAAGGACCTATCAACGAAGCAGTTATTCAGGAATTTGCTGAGCAAAAAGCAATAGCATAGAGACAAGTCGAAGTAGCTTGAGCCAAGCTCGAGACCTTTGAGGCAAAGTTACCCAGACCTGAGTGACTTGGGATGAGTCACAAGTGAGTGTTGCGAGCATGTTGGCCCTTGACCAATTTTTGAGGAACACTTGGTCATATTTGACTGTTTTTGGGACTTTGACAGCCTATCAAAGATGGAGCACAAGGCAAAGCGGAGATCATGGAAGCTAGACCCCCTTTTTGGGTCCTTTCTGGGTTTTTGGGGATAATGTAATAGGATCAGGATGTCGACACATGGGTTTACCCATGTTTAGGCCCCTTTTTGTAATGTATAAGTAGAAGTCTAGGCTATGTAAGAAGGAACCTTTTTTAGGACACTTGAGAAGTGGCTTAGTGCTAAGATTTGATCTGTGTGATATACTTGCAGAGCTGAGTGCATGTAGTGTAAGTGTTGAGTCCATGGATTGTAAGAAGGTTTTATGCTTAGAGCTACTCGAGGAAGGAGGATCTAGCGAGCTATGCAGATCTCCTGTCCTGCACGAAGTAGGTTTTGAGACTCTGTGCTTGTAACCGATTGGCCAACAATAATAGAGAAGAAGAGTTGGTGGACATAGCACCAGGGTGGGGGTGAACCACGTAAATCTGTGTGTCATGCTTTGTGTTGTTACTTACATGTGTTTTCCCTCTTTTGCTAAGTGTTATGACATGTTTAGATAGATTTACTTATGCTTTGTGCTTATTAGATGTGTATAGATGATAGATTTGATGTGTATGAAGTTGCTAAGTGCTTGGTCTACCAGATCCGGTCTGTTATATGCTGCTAAGTGCTGAATCATCTTAGATCTAAGTATATGCTGCAATGCTCTATGTTATCTGCGGAGTGAGACAAGGGTTAATTCTAGGTGAACTATTGATGCTAAGTGATTTGTTAAGTGTGTAATCATAGATCTGTATCCCAGCTAAGGTTGTAGACACCTGATTCCTGCAACCACCCCTGCCTCTATCTTAGGTGAGACTTCATCTGCTTCGCAGGTGTTGTCGAAAGGGCTGGTAGTTAGGGTTTTGTTGGTGCGTTGTTGTAGCGTTGAACCCTGGGTTTGCCCCTGTGCCAACAATCCCCAGGAGTATTTCAAAATATTTTTTCCATCGAAGTCGAAGATGAATCCCCCCACACCTAATGCCCCTCCCCTTCATCCTATCTTATGTGTTGAATGGGTTCTGTTTTTTTTTCTTTTCTGCAAAAAAACAATTGAAAATTAATATTTCAAACGATAATTAAATTCAATATACATAAAAGAATAAATAAATGATTGCATAACTCTTGTGCACATTGTAGTTGGGATGGATCCTCTTGTGACATAATTATATTAATTTATTTTACCATATTCTTCTACACTTTTTTAGACATCTCTACTGGCATTTCTTGGTTTTCCCCTTGTTTTCCCTTGGAATTTTCAAAATATCATTGAAAACAAAACTAGGAATCATCATATATAGAATATTACGTAATTTAGAAAAAGAAGATCTCGGTGCATATAGTAATTTAATACGCACCAGGGTGCCTGTAACATCCCCAGCCACCAACAGGTCGGGCAACACCACTACTCTGACACGTCACTTAGCTCTTATACCAATTTGATTTGAGTCCCCCCCCCCTTTCCTCGACCACCCAGTTCGGGCCATGCTATCTCATAGAAATAACAATTAACATCTTCCTATAATTAAAACCATAGACAGACAACATATTCTGCTAATAAAAATAATGATTCATAAATAACAGTAAAAGCATACATGCTATAATTCAGACCAAACCATAGATGTAACAACATATATAAATACCTAGTATGTGAATGAACAAGGAATGGATACTTATCTTTTAATTGAGATCTGCCAAATGCATGCAGACCTTCCATGAACCTCCCAACCTCAGACCACGTTGCTCATCACACTTAGCAGTGGGTCACCCCCAAGCTGGGACTAAGATCCACCTAGGGCAAGGGAATCCTAGACTAGGCTGAGGTTACAGGAAACTGCACAATGCAATTGGAAGGATTCTCTCTGGGAGCCTTATTATGCCCACTACTCACATAATCTCATTCCCCACATGCATGTTCCACCCCGGGAATATGCACCTTCATTGTTCCACAATCCATCAGTTGCTCTACCTCCCCTTTTAGGGTCTCGGAAACAGGTCGGATCAATAATTCTCATAGCTCTGTTGCTGGTGTTGGACTCTCTCTAGGATAAAATCACTTCCCAACAAACTCTCTCACATGGAGAGAGAAGATCATAGGCCTGGAAACCTGTCTCTTCAACTATGGGCTTGAAAACCCACTTCTTCAACCACTTCAACTCAGTTCCAGAAGGGTGAGGAAAACAACAACACCAACAACATCCAATTAACACACAGGTGATGAAAGCAACAAAAAATGGACATTGACACCGAAAATGACAACAACCAAACGCTAAGACACAACACGGCTCAGGAGAATACAAAATGTGTCTAGATTCATAGGAGAACACAGTCCAGCTCCATGGTTACTAGTTTCAGGGTGCATGAAAAAAAATGCAGAGGTCGATGATGGAGGCCAAATGAGTTCGACGAAGGATGGGAGAATGGGGAGAGAATCCCCCCAACGAGTTGAATCTCCAGCTTTAACTGCATGCAACCAGGTTGAAACCTATCTTCCTGGAGTTGCATGCACTCCATTTAGCATATGTTTTCCTTTCCCAGGAACTTAGGATAACTGGGTTTAATTTTCCCCACTTTAATATTTTCATTATTCAGGAATATATTATAATATTCCCTTGGGTTAATCCCTCTAGCTTAGCCCCTCTTTCCTAGACTCTCAGTCCCATCCCTTTCCCTACCTAGTGGAGCTTTGTCCCCCATCACTCTTTCTTCGTGGTCGGTCTACACACAACGATGTATTTTATTAATAATTTGTATAATTACATATACAAAATCAAGCCCATTGACCTTAGCATCTAGGCTCTTCGGACTAATAACACATAATCCTACCATCTTGTAATTACTTGGCTCACCAACCTACAAACATCATTACATTTCACAAGGGCTCGACCTTGGGGTATTACAATCCCCTCCCCTTATTTTTTCACTGTTCTCAGTGCAACTCATTTACATAATATCAACAAGATTTTCAAAATCTTCAAAAATATGTGGGTATTCTACCCGCATAGCATCCTCATGCTCCCATGTTGCATCCTCAAGACTGTACCAGGTCCACTGGACCTTTACAAGCTATATGGCCGATTCCAAAGTTGTTTTCTCTTCCGGTCCAATATGTGCATTGGATGCACTTGCAAGACACCTTCTTGCTCCACCTGAATCACATTCCAATCAATAACATGATTAGCATCAGGTATATATTTCTTAAGAAATGAAACATGAAACACATTATGTACAGTCATGGATGCAGGAAATGCAAGCATATATATGCAACTGGTCCAATCCTTTCTAGGATTTCAAATGTCCCACAATATCTGGCTGCCAACTTGGAACAATTTCCTAGATTCAGTGAACTTTTGTTGGCTTTCACTTTCAAGAAAACATGATCACCCACTTTAAACTCCCTATGGGTCATGTTCTTATCATCATAACTTTTCTTCCTGTCTTAGGAAGCCTTTAAATTATTCTTAATGTTTAACATTTTCTCTTCCATTTCCCTGAGCAACTTTGGCCCAACCATCCTATCAGCTGGGTTGTCCCAACTTATTGGTGTGTTGCAATTTCTACCATGAAGTGCTTCAAACAGACTCATCTTCAGTGATGCTTGATACCCCATTGTTGTAGGCAAATTCTACCAAGTGTAGGTAGTCTTCCCATTTAGATGGTTTGTCCATCACATACATCCTTAGCATATCTTCTATCACTTGGTTCACCCTTTTTGTTTTCCCATCAGACTCAGGATGATAAACAATGTTGAAGTTCAAATTCGTTCTGAAACCTTTGAATAACCCCTTCTAGAACTTTGAGGTAAATTTTGGGTTTCTGTCATACACAATTGTCTTGGGTATGCCATGCAATCATGCTACTTCCCTCATATAGATATAAACAACACTAGTTTCCTTGTGAGTAGTCTTCAATGGAATAAAATGGGCAACTTTCGTAAGCTTATCCACCACCACCATGATGGAATCATGTTGCTTATTTGTTTTGGGTAATCCTATGATGAAATCCATTGTCACCACTTCCCACTTCCACTCAGGAATGGGTAATGGCTGTAGCAACCCAATTGGGTGCCTATGCTTAGCCTTGACCTTCTGATACTCCATATATCTGAGATGTATTCTGCAATTTCCTTCTTCATACCTGGTCAAAAGTAATGGCTCTTGACTACTGCCATTATTTTCTGATATCCAGGGTGCCCAACATAAGGCACATTATGCATTTCTTTCAAGATCGTAATTCTCAATTCCTGGGATTTTGGTACATAAATTTTGTTTTTGTATAGGAGTGTTCCATCATCTTCCAATTTATAATCTTCCACTTTTTGTAGCATCTTACCTTGTTGTAGATTTTCTACCAATTTCATGTACTGAAAATCCGCATTTGCAGCTTTTGAAATTCTGACTTTAATATCAGTTTGGTACATGATAATAGCCATAACATGTAGTTCATGCACTCTTCTGCTGAGTGCAACAACCACTTTGTTCTCCTTTCCTTTGATATGCTTGATATCAAAGTCATACTCACAAAGGAATTCCAACCACCTACTCTACCTAGCAAAGTATCTATTTGGATGGTCAAATAGATACTTCAGAATATGATGGTATGTCCTAAGTTCAAACCTCTTTCCCATGAGGTAATGTCTCAATTTCTTTAGCACGTGTACAATGGCTGCCAACTCCAAATCATGAGTTGCATAGTTCTTTTCATGCTCTTTCAATTTTATGGACTCGTAACATATTACAAACCCATTTTGGTTGAGGACTTCTCCCAGTCTTTCTTTGCATACATCCACACAAACTACAAAATCTTCATTTGGATCTGCAATCCTCAGGATTTGAGCACTGATTAACAACTGCTTCAATTTCTAGAAACTTCTCTCACATTCTTCTGTCCATTGAAATTTCTTCTTCTTCCTTTGCAAGGAAGTGATGGGGTGAGCTATCCTTGAGAACCCTGAAATGAACCTTCTGTAATAACTAGCTAGACCCATAAAGGATCTGACTTCTGTCACATTCTTCGACGCTGACCATTCTCTAATGGATTCTATATTCTCAAGATCCACAACTATCCCATCTTTTGAAATGATATGTCCCAAATAACGGATCTTCTTTTGATAAAATGAGAACTTGCCCAATTTAGCATACATTTGGTGCTCTCTTAGCACATGCAACACCATTCTCAGATGATGTTCATGCTCTTCCTCTAACTTGGAATATACCAGGATGTCATCCAAAAAGACTATGACAAAATTTTCTATATATTCTCTGAATACACCATTCATTAGGCACATGAAAACAACAGGTGCATTTGATAACCCAAATGGTACCACTGTGAATTCATAATGACCATACCTTGTTCTGAAAGAAGTCTTGCTGATGTCTTCTTCCATTATCCTTACCTGGTGGTACCCTAACCTGAGATCTGTTTTTGAAAATATCTTGGAATCCTTCAATTGATCAAAGAGGTGATCGATCCTTGGAAAAGGATACTTGTTCTTAATAGTCACTTTGTTCAATTGTCTAAAATCAATGCACAATATCAATGTCCCATCTTTCTTTTTCATGAACAGGACCGGGGCACCCCAAGGAAACACACTTGGGTTTATATACCCCTTCTTTAGAATTTCTTCAAGCTACAATTGCAGTTCTTTCAGTTCTGGTGTACTCATTATGTAAGGAGTTTTTGACACTGGAGCTACTCCATGCATCAAGTTTATAGAGAAATCAATATCTCTCTTCGGGGGTAGTCCAGGTACCTCCTGGAATACATCCTCAAAATATTTTAATATTGCATGGTATTCAATATTTGACACCTTATCCTTAAGTGCTTCATCCATATGAGCTACAAATATTTGGCAGCCTTTCCTATAGCACTTCTTCAACTGCATTGTTGATATTTCTCTGATAGCAACTGCTCCGGGAATTCCTTGGAATGTTCTCTGATTTCCTTCCTCATCCAGGAAAGTGAATTCCTTGCTACGACAGTCTAAGATGTCATGGTGTTGGTCCAACCAATCCATCCCAATTAGATAGTCATAGGAGCCTAAAGGTAAGATGTTCAATTCATCCCTTGTGCTCAACCCGTTCATGTCCACTGGACAAGACTTAACCAAATCAATAACTTTTCTTTTGGCTCTTGTAGTTGGCTGCACTAACCAAGATTTTCCATGCTTGTTTCTTGGCAAAAGAAAACTTTCCACCATTCTAGGATCTATATAACTATGACTAGCCCCTGAGTCAATTAAAATAGTAAAGGCATGGTTATTGATCATACCTTCAACTTCAATCATGTGTGATTGAAAATCAGCTTGGTTGTTGTCCAAGGCTGCATAGATCCTTGGTATTCTACATCCCATGTCCTCCACTGTTTCTTCTTGTTGAACATTGTAGACAATTCTCACTTTGCCATTTTTTTGGGGACAATCTCTATACTTGTGGTCTCCCTGACAACCCCAACATTGAATGGATGTCTGCCTTGGCCTTTGTCCCCCTAACTCAACCATCCTATTCTCTCTAAATGATGGCTGTCCTTGAGGACTGTTTCTGAAAAAGGGAGGCTTGTTTCCCTTTTGTCTCTGCTCTTTCTTGAACTTCTTCTTGTCATCCCAAGCCTTCCAGAAAGTGGGATTTTCTCTTTGCTGATCATATACGCATTTTTCTCTCCTTATAGTTTCTTCCATAGTTTTAGGATCACCATACTAGATCTTGTCACTGATGGAAGGTGGCAGTCCACTCATATACCTTTGAATTTTGACAGTCTCATCCTTGATGAAAGGAATGTACTTGAACAATTCCAAAAACCTCCATTCATATTTATCAATGGTCATGCTACCTAGCTTTAGTTCAGAGAACTCTTAATCAAGTATTTATTTTCAAAATATTTCTTGAATTCCTTCCAAGTAACATTTTTCTCTTTAATGTGTTCCACCTGCACAAGTTGATCCCACCACATGGATGCCTTTCCTTTCAATTGATACATTGCAATTCTCCCTTCTGCATGTGAGGAGTAATTCTATAGTTGGAAATATTTCCTCATACCAAGAAGCCATGTCTCATCATCTTCCTCCTTCTTGTGCTCTCCATCAAATGTAGGAGGCTTAATCTTGTTCATTTCACCCTTTAGTTCATCCACTCCAGATCTCCTATGCTTTTTGGCAGGAGATGGGCTTGAACTATTGTGTGCCCTCCTCTTGGAGTGTCCTTGGGAGTGATGATGGTGTCTACCAACACTCCTTAATTTTCTCTTCTCGTCAGGGGGCTTGTGACTTCCGTATTTACTGGAGTCACTCTCCTTATCCAATTTCCTTTCTATCCTTTCCAGGATATGTATCAACTTTATGTTGAATTATCCCTGTTGATCCATGGATTTCATGAGCTTTCTATTATCTGCTCGGTGATTCTGGACATCTTTCTGCAATCTTTCAATGATTTTCATCATGTATGCCCCCTCATATATCTTTTCTCCATTCCCATTGGAGTTTTATCCTTCAATTCTGAAATGTACATCCATTCCTTTAGCTTCATTCTCTGAACTAGAAGCATTCTGTGTCTCCTCCATTTCTCTGCACTAAGCAACAATTCAGTTTGGTTCTCACAATTGTGAAATGTGCAAACACAATGTGCAGTCAAGCGAATTATTTTAGGCCAACAGTCCTTAACAATTCCACAATATTCATAAACCGATCTAATTCAGGAAAACATTCAAATTTCATTCCGCGGTTCTCAAGCAATCAAGAATCCCCACAGATCTTTTCTTTCTGATATCTTCTCTGTTCTATAACAATTTTCAGGCACTAGCTCCTTTCTCTTAGCCCCCAACCCATGCAACCACAGGCTATGGCCAAGCGCTAGTTTGATAGGCACTTAATCGAGACTTCAGGCCTCCGACTTTGAAAGTTTTCAAAGCACATCACAACAATTTTCTTGGAGTTCTGAATTGACGAACTAGCAAAGTAGGGTGGATCAACAGTCTACGAATACCCCACGTGCAATGACTGACACCCACCGTGGAACTTCAAGCATCTAAGCTCCGAGACTTCAGAGATTTAGAGATTCGAGACTTCGGAGGATTTCACATCTGCACACCCCCAATCATTAATCTCCAAACACATCCATGTCAACTTTGGTGACGTCATTACGTTTCGTCAACTCGGTGTTATGAAACGTTTTGAAATTTCTTCCTTTATTCCCTTATGAAACATTCTTCCATAGTGTTAAGTATTTGGACTTCACAAATGGCACCATGCGCCACTGTGAAGATCAGGTCCCACCACCCATACTCAAGAGGAGGTCCACGTGACGAAACATTAGAAACATACACGTGGCTCACTCAGATAGGTGGCACATGTCATGTTCCAAATGGCATTTCAATCTTTGGCAGGCCCGAAACCCATTGACATGCGACACACATTCCATGGGTCCACTTCGTTCCTGATGACATCATCATGCCACATTACTCTGTAATTTCAGGCTTCGAAAGTTTTTACGCCTACTTCTTTTCTCCCGAATTCTGAATTTCCAGACTTCTTTACCCTCCAGGTCCACATAGTACAACTGTCAACATTCCAAGTGGGGGAACATGGCATGTCTAGGAAGGCCCATGTCACCCCTGGCAACATCATCCTTCCCCGACACGTCTACTCTTTTTCTTCAGGACTTCAGGCTTCAGAATTTTGTGCATCAACACACCCCACTTCTCCCAGTTGTCAAATTCTGAAGTTACGATTTTTCGTGAGATCTATGTCTCACAACCACTTGTACATAGATCCGATGACTCTAATATTCTCTTCACCACGCGTATTACCCTCTTCTCTTGGATTTATCTAACGATAAGGATTCTCCCCAGATCTACGGTGTAGATCTCCTCTAGGACTCTAGAGCTTCGGGCTTCGACCCTTCTCTTATTTTTGCACCTAACTTCACCGAAGTTGTGAAGTCCGAAGGGCTTCCAGGTTAACCCTCCTACACTTTCTCTAGATCTAACAGTCGTGAAGGATTCTCCTTCTCCCAAACAGATCCTATGGCCCCAACACCACAAATGTTGTGATTTCTTTCTATGTGGCCATTTCTTGAAATTATTACACCTCTTGCGTTCTGAACAAAGTCCAAGTGTTCTTTCAACGCCCTTCTAGCACTCAAGTACACTTTGAACTTTGAATTATGTCCCTTTCGACAACAATTCACTTTGAAATCTTGGTCTCGTTAACCACTAACATGGCCCATCCAGGCGTAGTGTCGAAACCATGGGTCTGATACCATCTTGTAACATCCCCAACCACCAATAGGTTGGACAATGCCACTACTCTGACACATCACTTAGCTTTGATACCAATTTGTTTTGAGTCCCCCCTCGGCCACCCAGACTAGGCCACGCTATCTCATAGAAATAAAAATTAACATCCACCTATAATTAAAACCATAGAGAGACAAGATATTATGCTAATACATAAACTGATGCAGAAATAACAGTAAAAACATACATGCAGTAATTCAGACCAAACCATAGATGTAACAACATATATAAATACATAGCATGTGAATGAACAAGGAATGAATACTTATCTTTTAATTGAGATTCACCAACTACATGTAGAACTTCCATGAACCTCCCAACCTTAGACGATGCTGCTCATCATGCTCAACAGTAGGTCACCCCTGAGCTGGGACTAAGCTCCACCCATGGAAAGGGAATCCTAGACTAGGCCGAGGTTATAGGAAACTGCACAATGCAACTGGAAGGATTCTCTCCAGGAGCCTTTTTACGCCCACTACTCACGAACTCTCATTCCTCACCTCTCTGTTCCACCCCGGGAATATGCACCTTCACTTTTACACAATCCATTGACTGCTCTACTTCCCCTTTCAGGGTCTCGGCAACAGGTTGGGTCAAGAATTCTCAGAGATCTGTAGTTGGTGTTGGGCTCTCTCTAGGAGAAAATCACTTCCCAACAAACTCTCTCACCTGGAGAGAGATGCTCATAGGCCTGACAACTTGCCTCTTCAACTACGGGCCTAACAACCCGCTTCTTCAACCACTTCAACTCAGTTCCAGCAGGGTGAGGACAACAACAACAACAACAAAATCCAATAAACACACGGGTGAAAACAACAACAGAAAATGGGCATGGACACCAAAAATGGAAAAACCCAAACGCTAAGACACAACATGGATCATGCGAATACAAAATGCGTTGGGTTTCACAGGAGAACACATTCCATCTCCATGGTTACTGGTTTCAGGGTGCATGAAAAAAATGCAGAGGTCGATGATGGAGGCCAAACGAGTTCGGTGAAGGATGGGAGAATGGGGAGAGAACCCCCTAACGAGATGACTCTCCAACTTTAACTGCATGCACCCAGGTCGACACCTATCTTTCTGGAGATGCATGCACTCCATTTAGCATTTGTTTCCCTTTCCCAGGAACTTAGGATAACTGAGTTTAATTTTCCCCACTTTAATATTTTCATTATTCAGGAATATATTATAATATTCCCTTGGGTTAAGCCCTCTAGCTTAGCCCTCTTTCCTAGCCTCTCAGTCCCATCTCTTTCCCTACCTGGCGGAGCTTCATCCCCCATCACTCTTTCTTTGTGGTCGGTCTACACAGAATGATGTATTTTATTAATAATTTGCATACTTACATATACAAAATCAGGCCCACTGACCTTAGCATCTAGGCTCTTCGGCCTAATAACAAATAAGCCTACCATCTTGTAATTACTCAACTCACTAACCTACAAACATCATTACATTTCATAGGGGCTCGACCTTGGGTTATTACAGTGCCAACCATAATTATGCACACCATTGCATAAACCATATATATGCAGCGGTATAGTATAACAATTCCATTGCAAAATTGAAAACATTTTACAATTTTTTGTATTCAGTCAGTGCTTTATTAATTAAGAAAATCAAGACTTCCTATTTATTGTTTATTATGTACTATTGACCTTTGAAAAAAATTAAGACATGGCAATTTCCATATAAAAAAAATATTATTTCCATTTTAAACTCAATGGTGCTCATAAAAAAAATGTGCCCCGGTGCTTATCTAGGTACAATGTGCACTGTTGATCATGAAATTTTGTTTTTAATATTACTTCTAATTTAAATTAATTGGTGTGGTTGAAATAAAAACACGCACTAGTGCTCTTACTATGTATAGAGTGCACCATTAACCGCAAAGACATCTAAAAAAAATGACAATGATAGGACGGTTTGGGATCCAATGCATTGAGTGGTTTCATTGCAACAGATAGGAAACACCCATATATAAATAAATAAACCCTATAAAAAATATTTTCCTCAAAAAAATTCTCCTTGTGAAATATAGAAAGAGAAAGAAAAAAACAGTCACGAAATTAGGGCTTCCAATACTGAAGGTATCTATGCAACCTTTTTTTGTTTTGGAATGCACTAAAAATTGTTTGAAATAAATAGATGAAAAATTAAGATGATTAATCGAATGAAATCATATACCTAAAATTTCTTCTCTACAAATTTCTATGCGATCTACAATAATCCCCCTCGAATTTGTCTCTTCAAAAAAAATCCACCCACTCTAAAGTCTTTACTAATAAATATTTGTCGCACAAATATCCCTTCTAAATTTTGGCAAAGATATAAAATAATGAATAGGGTTTTCCTTTATAAACACAAAAACTGAAATTCCCACTCACTATTTCGTTGCATATTTTCATGCATTGATGATAAACAAATGCGTTTTTTTCTTTCTT
>JASDQU010816164.1:51081-66245 GCA_032191745.1 Picea mariana
GTTTCCCCTTTTTCCTTTAGTTTCCTATTTCTTTTAAGTTTCCCACTTTTCCCTTTTTAACTAAAACTCAAATTAGCACGTGTAGAAAAACAACCATTTACCCCCCGCTTTTTTTAATTAAAAATTAAATTAGCATATGTAGATAAAACAATCATTTCCCTTTTAAAATTTTAATCTCCCATTGTAATTTGATTTTAATAATTTAAATAAATTTCTTACCCCCTCCTTGTTACATGTTTAATTATGATTTTTTTTTTTTTTACCACCTATGTTACTTAGACCTAGATTTTAATTTCACTAGGCTAGGCAACATTTTTATTTGGGAAATTTTGTTTAAAAATCATTTATCAAATCATTCATTTTAAGGTCACCACTCGCCTTTTTCCATTTTCCTTGCATGACGTGCCCTTCAAGACGCACTACATGCTCCAAGGGTGCCACTCACCTCTTTCTGTTTCCTTGCATGACGTGCCCTTCAGGAAGCACTACGTGATCCAAGGGTGCCACTCGCCTCTTGAATGACTTGGTAGACATAAAAAAACCATGGAGTCAATACTCCACTAGGTGATCTTGTGAGAGACTAAGGGTCTAAGGAATAAGGCCCCTACCTTCTTGCGTGCCCCTTAGAATCATCGTCAGCGACTATCACAGTCTGTCCTCACGACATCGTGGGTCTTCTCAAACTAGATAATCGTTAGCCTACAATTTGAGCTACTGTGAGAGTGCTAGTAGGCTATGGCAGGGATGTTGTCCACACCTCTCACTCAAAGTCTCTGGTTGTCATGCGTGACCCTTCTACCCCACATGTGAGTCTGGTCGAAAAGCTATCGTTAGCTTGCATCATCAACGAATCATGTCAGCAATAATAATCAATCATCATAACATCTAATCATCTAATCATATGTACATATGCCATATCAACAACAATCAAAACCCAATAGTCCACTACCTGAATCGATCCAGAGTCCAAGGGGTTTCATCGATGCCTCTGCATCCTCGAGGTCCAAAGTCCTACACACTTAGGAGAACCTAGTCAATAGAACATGTCTATGTAAATACACAAAATAACATATCATCATATCCATAATGCCTCATGATCATAATAAAACAACCAATAGTATAATAATTCGGATCACTTGCAAGCAAGTGTCCTCAAAGAATAAGTTCGCTCAGTGCACGCAAGAGTGGGATATTACATACACCCCCTCTTGGTCTAAACTTCGTCTCAAAGTTTTATAGTGTATAACTGCTGAAATAATGTGCATCATAGTATCACAAGTCTATCTATGAAACAAAAATAGAAATTGCTGGCGCATATCATATGCATCCTCCTAGGTCACCGAGTGCGGACTATAGTTGTCCCACTTGACTTTGAACTGATCTACTGTTCGACGTCGTAGCTTTTGAATGTGATGATCCAGGATGCGGATTGGCTCAGCCATGAGCACACCCTCGTCTGATACCTGTAAGGTACTCAAGTCCAACATGTGTAGGATCACTAACATAATGTCTTAAACAGAGACGTGAAAGACATCGTGCATATGCCTCAAGGATCAGGAAAGGCTAGTCAATAGGCCACAGGACCCTTCTTTTCCGCAATCTCAAAATGTCCCACGAACCTAGGAGAGAGTCTTAGCACCCTTTACGAACTTGATCAAACTCTTATGTGGTTTCAATCGCAAGAAGACTCGATCGCCAAATTTGTAACTACGATCGACACTATGCACATCGACATAACTCTTATGCCGATCCTGTGCTTATTTTATCCCTTGTCTTATTGTTTGCAATTGATATTCCATTTCTTGGATCGCTTCTGGCCCCACCAGGACCCTATCCTCAAGTCGATCCCAACTCAAGGTGTCCAGCACGGTTGCCTGCAAAGAAACTCGAAAGGTTCCATCTTAATGGTGCTTTGATAACTGTTGTTATATCCAAATTCTATGAGTGGCAAGAATTCCTCCCAACGCTTATGTTGGTCCATCACGTACATGCGCAACATGTCCTCCAAGATGTTTTTTGTTTGTTCATTCTGCTCATCTGTCTCCGGGTGATATGCAATACTAAAGTTAATTTGGGTTCCCAAGGCATCTTGGAAAATAGTCCAAGATCGTCCAGTAAACACTAATCCTCGATCAGATATAATCCTCATAGGCGCGCCATGCAGCCTCACAATCTCACTGATGAAAAATCTAGCTATGTCAGGTGCCTAATACATCATACGTACAAGAATAAAATAATCACTCTTTGTCAGAGTGTCAACTACCACAAAAATCGAGTCATGTCTCCTTGCCGTGAGTGGTGATCCAACAAAGAAATCCATCAAAATGACCTCCCATTTTGATTCTAGAATAGCGTGTGGTTGTAGTAATCCTGCTGGATGTCTATGTTCATCCTTCACCTATTGACATATAGACATCTTGCCACATAGTTGACTATGTTTGACTTCATTCATTTCAACAAGAATAAGGATTAAGGTCCACCCTGAAACTCTCGGGTGAGCCATGTACACTTCTCTGTGAGCCCCATTTAGGATCGATCTCCTCAACTTGTCGTTTGGTGGTACGTAAATTCAATTTTTAAATATCAATAATCCATAGTCGTCAAACGTAAATCCTTGAAATATTGGTACCATCATTGTGTTTTGTCTGATAAAATCCTCGACCTCTTTGTACCAGTCATCCTCATGCTTTAAAGTTAGAATCTTTTCACATAGATTCGCCTGAAGAGGCATCATCAAAATATGCGTGGTCTCTGACTCAATGCATCAGCCACTTTGATCACTATTCCCTTTATGTAAGTAATCTCAAAATCATACTTGCTAAGAAATTCTAACCAACACCATTGTCGCACGTTCAAGTCGCTTTGCATAAAGATGTGTTGTAGTCCACAGTGGTCTATTTTCATTTCGAATTTCCATCCAATAAAGTAGTGTCTCCAAACTCTCAAGGCAAAACAATGGTTAACAACTCCAAATCATGTGTTGCATAGTTCTCCCCATGCCTTCTCAACTTTCTCAAGATGTAAGATATCACTCAACCATCTTGCATCAAGACTTTGCCTAAGCCTTCCTTGGATGCGTCATTCCATACCAAGAAGTCTACATCCATGTCAAGGACCTTTATTATCGATGATGTTGTCAACAGCTCTTTGAGCCTCCGAAATGCTTCTGCACATTTCTCAGTCCAAACAAACTCCTTGTTCTTCTTATGCAATTTCGTCATTAGATTTGCTATCTTCAAAAATCCCTCGACGAACCATTGATAGTATCTTGCTAAACCCATGAAGCTATGCACTTTCACGACATTCGTTGGCGCAGGCCACTCCATAATAGCCTCGACCTTTCCTGGATCCGCGACGATACCTTTGCCAGAGATGACATGTCCTAAGTATTGAATCTTTGATTGGTAAAATGACCATTTAGATCAATTCCCATACAATTTGTTCTCTCGCAGACACTGTAGTACCAAGTGCAAGTGCTCGTCATGCTCCTCCTTTGTTTGAGAGTAAATAAAAAATATTGTCAATGAATACTTGAATGAAATTGTCCAAGTACTCGCAGAACACCCCGTTCATCAAACCCATAAAAACCCTTGGGGCGTTAGTCATTCCAAATGGAAAAATAGTAAACTCATAATTTCCAAACCTCATCTTAAAGGTGGTCTTAGGGACATCATCCCACTTGATCCATAGCTGGTGATACCCTGATCTCAAGTCAATCTTTGAAAACACTGTCGCACCCTTCATCTGATCAAACAAATCATCAATCCTTGGTAACAAATACAGATTCTTGATCGTTGCCTTGTTCAATTTATGATAGTCAATGCAAAGTCTCCACGACCCATCCTTCTTTCATATGAAAATAATAGGTGCACCCCATAGTGACACACTTGGATGTATAAGTCCCAGGTCCAACAACTCCTCCAGTTGCATTATCAACTCCTGTAACTCCGGGGTCGACATCCGATAAGGCGTTCTTGCTATCGGTTCAATCCCTGGTTTTAGGTCTATGGTAAATTCCAATTCCCTCCCAACGACATCCTAGGTAACTCCTTTGGGAAGAAGTTCGCAAACTCTCTCACCACTGGAGGGTGTTCTATACCTTCCGCTACTCCCTTTTTGTTTAACGCAAGGATTGCATAAATCTTACATCCCTTATGGATGCTCTTCCATAGCTGTAAGGAAGAGATCAACCTTAGGGAAACTCCCTGGTTCCGACCTACAATCATGCGTCTCTATCCCTCATCATTGACCAAGCTTAACAGTTTCATCTTACCACCTCATGTGATTCCAACCAGTCCATACCAATCACAAAGTCATAAGATCCCAAGATCGTGACATACAGGTTGGACCTGGTGAAAAACTCTCCCAGGTTAAGGGTACAACCCATAACCTTCCCTCCAACCTTCTGTTTGGATCCCAAATCCATCTCTACAAAGCTAAACTCATCCTGTTCGACTTCCTTTACCTTAATTATTTTTAGCACTGCACTAGAAATGAAACTCTCGGTAGCACCAAGATCTATAAAAGTACTAAGGGCTTGGTCAGCGACAATACCTGACGTCTCAAGCATAGTCGATTGGTGCTCTTCCTGGCGGTTAATCACTGCTGCAAGAATCCGATGGGCCTTGCCCATATCCCCCACGGTAGTGGTTCTGACTGATCCAAATGCTCTAGTCCTCTCCTCTGGGTAGTCACACTGGTAATGTGGTTCCCCACATGTCCAAAAACCTTTCTTTGGTCCAGTACTCCTAGTACCCTAAGTAGAAGCTAAATCTTAACATTAAGGCCAAACACGAACTTGTTGACCTTAATTTTCTCTGTAAATTGGTACAGAGCATACCCAAGAAGCTCCAAAAACGGGCCTCGTACTCGGGCACCGTACGACCACCCTGTCATAAGGCATTAAACTCGTTGAGCTGACACTCATTGAATTCCTGAGAATGATACCTCTACTGGAACTGTTCCTCGAACAATTCCCATGAAATGTCCTCAACGATCATGTTCAATTGCAGTAGGAGCATCTTCCACCATAGAAGAGTGCTCCCCCTCAGTTGAAAGATCGTCATGTGGATATTCATGTTAGAGGTATAGTCGTGAAGTGCGAAGCACATCGCCATATTCTCCAACCATGCCTCAGTGGCTGCGCCATCTGGGGCACCAAAGAACTTGGGAAATTTGACCTTCTCGAGTTCGCAGTGAAAACTAACGGTACTGGTTGGGCGCACTGTGGACCCTCAAGGGTACAGGTGCCCTAGCCTTATCTCATTAGATATGGTGAATCAAGGCCTCTGACCATCCTTGTAAGGACCTTGTCAGACCATCAACATCCCTTACAACAATCGAATCCAGCCCAAGGACTTGTTCTTCCCCTTGGGGTTTAGACTTCGAGGGTGCGGGCGCCTCTGGAGGCGTCGCACCTCCTTCCACGGCACCATGTCGCGAACCTTTGTGGCATCCTCTAATTGAGATCACCACATGGACGCGTTAAAGTTTTAATTAGCGCTAGGTTAATACTCAAGGGTTTACTGCAGTGGAAAGCCTGGCAATACATAGTCGTAGGGTTGAACCTCGCTTTGATACCATATGTAATGACCCCATCGCTACGACTACATACGATGCTATGCAACAACGAAAATTCTTTTTTTTTTTGGTAGGAAGAAAATAACGACAACAGTTAAACAACGTAGCTTGACAACAAACGTCGCGCACACAGGTCATGCAACAGTAAACAACGACTCAGACACTAGCACATCTGGCAACTAGACATAACATGCGATAATTAAAAGACAGATAAAAATGATTACCAACCTGACACAAGAAAGACAACGCCTACCAGCTGAAGGGAAACATCAACAACCCGACCCAATGACTTTGACGACTAGTAACTAGAACCTTCCCGGCATGTGAGAGGTAGTCACCATGTAGGTTACCAAACGAGCACCACCATAAACACTACATTCAACAACCACCTCAGGAGGCACACAATCCTAAGCCATGTTTCATATGCGCTTATCGCTTAATGCGTGCAACCAACCAATCATAAGGGATCACGTCATTGCATTGTGACCGGTGCACTAGGAACCCATGCACAACCAAAAAATTCGACCTTCTATACAACATAAAATCCAAGGTTCCTTAAATCCAGTTGACATTGATACAAAAAATGTGACGTCTTATGACGAAGTCACTCTAAACAATCAAGAAATCATGGATGGAAGGTGACCATTCATTACAATTTAAATCAACAACCACTAGGTATTTCATTAGCAAGATATCACCAGATTAGATCGTACAATCGAGTTGTGAGATTGAAGCTATAATGATTATCAGAACAAGTTTTAAAAACAATTACACACCCTAGAATTGGAACGAGCTACCATGAATTAACTATAAATAATTATTCTTGATCCAATTCAAATTAGACTAACCTCCTATTGACAATAAATTATTTATTCCACAAAGACATTATGTGAATCGTACTGATTTCTCATTTTTAGATTCAGCGCAATAAAAATGGACAGATGCATTTTATACAACAAGATTCTAAATTATATGAAATTGTTTTTATTTCCAAACTAATTTCTGACAATCCTAAACAATTAATACAAGATTAATCTATCAATATATTATCAATCTGAGTAATGATAATTAATTTCAAGCAATAAATTCTCTGCCAACAGAATCGTTGTCTAACAATAGTCGTTGTTTATTAACCATTCTCACTCATACATCTCTTGGAAAAGCTAAAGATAAATATATAGATAAACCTGTTGATAACACTGGGTATGTACGGGGTGAATCACCCAACAAATCATAGTTCAACCATGACATGGATATATACCAAATATTGTTGTTTATTAATAGGAAATTGTTATCTATTGTATCATTGACCCATAAAAAGGAATAAAAATATAACAGGAATTTAGCAAGGGATTAATATATATGATTTGTTGTCCAAGTAAGGGATTTAAACAAATATATTGTTGTCTAGATAATTTATGGCTATCCATTAATGAGAACGTTGTCAAACAAAATGAGATGGCTTTCCATTGAATATTTACTGTATGAATTAGCGGTTTAATGAATAATTATTGTCATACAACAATGTAAAATCAAAAGTTTATAATCGCTCTCATTCAAAGTACAAATTTTTTGTCTATTATATTGAATTCACATGCACACACCACCATATATATGCAGTAATTACACATGCCATTATCCTTAATTTCGCTGTCAACATTTATATACAACAACCACAACACAACCTAAAATGATGGGAATTCGCTACCTAACAATACGTAACAATTACACATATCATTATTATTGAATTCGTTGTCAATTACCTAACAATTACGTGATTGTCTGGTTGGGATATCGCTACCTATAGAGAAGGGGGTTGTTTGTCATATAAGAAATTAACAAACACATTGTCATATAAATCATAATAAACACCATTAAAAATGTTGTCATATAAACGCACAGTGTATAGATCCATTGTATTTTAACCAGGAATATCGATTCATTGTCTAATATATATTGGATGAATGGCTGTGAAATCAAAACGTAATGTTGTCTATTAAAAGTGACGGTCTATTAACAAAAACTGTATGTGGGATAAAACATCGTCATATAAATGTAATTACCAGAGTAAAAAAATGATAAAGCTGGCATAATTATATATAAAAACGCAGACATTCTCAAGGTAAACATGTAGTCTAGTATCAAAATGCAATCATTCTCAGTCTGGTATCAAAACACAATCGGATATTAATCATTGTCATTGATAGCATAAGTCCATTGTCAATTAAATGTTAAAAACGCAGGTGTAACAATAATGAAATTTGTTGGCATTCAAGGTTCATAAAAACACGGGTAAGGGTTAAATGACATTAAAATTGCAGGTAAAACAAAATAAAATTCGCTAGCAAAGAATTACGTCTAGGTACATACTTGTTGTACATAGATTCATTTTAATAACTCTATAAAAATTACATTATTTAGTTCCTCTATTTAGAGAACTCACGTCTAATTGATTCGTTGTGTAAAGACTTGGGGAAAATGATTTGAGCTAAGTAAAACAAATTAGCTGCCAAGTAAATCGTGGTGGGGAAGGGCCACAAAAGTCATAAGGGAAAATATGGGTAATGAGCCAAAATAATCAAGGTGAATTTGCTGTGTAAAGGCTGAGTAAACACTCCAAGAAAACTCAGAGATAATCCATCACAAGAAAACTTAGAAGAGATCAAGCACCAAAAGAAAATGCAGAGGTAAACAATCACAAGAAGGCACAGATATTTGGCATTCAAGACTCAGGGGATTATCCAAGTTTCAACAATTAAAATGCAGAGAAAATCGAAGTTTTAATCAACATGGAGCAGAGATAGGTAAGGGATAGATAGCCGAGAAAAAAATATCTTTCGCTCATCATCCATGCACATAAAACCGGGGCATTAGAATCTATAGGTCTATAAGCACCGAAGTGACAACTGTCGATTCGGCGCCTGGCCGAATTCTCAGGCATGGACTGATGACCTAGGGATAAAGGCGGAATATAAAGCACAATCTAATCATCATAATCAATAAACCCACATAGATAAGTTATTGAAATTAGAAGTTGGGTTCGCCAAAGGAAATCCATCATAAAACAACAAGTAAGGGGATTACAATACCATAGGAAAGTAGGTGCAAGACAGTGCATGGAAATGAAATATTGAATGAGCACAAAGAACTAACATGAGTAAATTTAAATTCATTGCAAGTAACAATTAAACCGATGTACCTTAGCCAAACATGATTTCTCAGTAGTTTTTGTCCCACGTGCGCTCTGTTCAGCTTCTGTTTGTCGACTGATGTGATCTCACCGGTACATCCCAGTGAATGCTAGGAGTACTCTTCTTCCCTTTGAGCCCCCCGAGCCGTAAAGGGGCCACACACACTATACCAGAGAACAACTAGCACCCAGCTTGCCTCGCAAGGTCAAGCTACCACTCGTTACCCGAATTGGGTATCCCAACTCCCACAAGATAAGTTTAGCCAAGACAAAAATTTAGTAGCGTAACGTTACGCATAAAGATGAGATCCATACCCCTCCTCCTCCATCCTTTTTATAGATTTTTTAGTGACTTCTTTCCCAAATTCTCATTTAATTTCTTTTTCATTAATTTAATTAAAAAAACCTCCCCCGTACACATGTCGCACATCCCCCTAGTTGCACCAGAAATTAATTTCATTAATTATTCAATTATTCCTATTTCCCTCACCCACCAAAAAGCATTCCTAAAAATGCTCCTTGGTGCCCTAAAATTCCCTTACACATCTTAAATGACGTACGCCCTTAGTAAATTCTTAGTTGAGTTCATAATTAGAAAGTTCTTAAAGGAAAGATTCCTTACTAAGCTAGACATTCATCTTTTTCCTTACGTTTTCCTTTTTCTTTATGTTTCCCCTTTTTCCCTTAATTTCCTATTTATTTTAAGTTTCCCGCTTTTCCCTTTTTAACTAAAACTCAAATTAGCATGTGTAGAAAAACAACCATTTACCCCTTTTTATTTTTAATTAAAAATTAAATTAGCATATGTACATAAAAAAATCATTTCCCTTTTAAAATTCTAATCCCCCATTGTAATTTGATTTTAATAATTTAAATAAATTTCTTACCCCCTCCTTGTTACATGTTTAATTATGACTATTATTTTTTTTTGACCACCTAGACCTAGATTTTAATTTCACTAGGATGGGCGACATTTTTGTTAGGGAAATTGTGTTTAAAACTCATTTATCACATCATTCGTTTTAAGGGCAACTAGGTTTATTCATTTACCCGTTGAAATCACGACGTTCCCTTCAGGACGCACTAGGTGCTCCAAGGGCGCAACTCAACTTTTTCCATTTTCCTTAAACGACATGCCCTTCAGGTGGCACTACGTGCTCCAAGGGTGTCACTCGTCTCTTTANGTTTCTTTGCACGACGTGCTCTTGAGGACACACTACGTGCTCCAAGGGTGCCACTCGCCTCTTGACTGACTTGGTAGACATCAAAAACCCCTGGAGTCAATACTTCGTTAGGTGATCTTGTGGGAGACTAAGGGCCTCTAAGGAATAAGGCCCCTGCCTTATTGTGTGCCCCTTAAAATCATCATGAGCGATTGTCCCAGTCCGCCTTCATGACATCGTGCATCTTCTCGAACTAGGTAATCGTTAACCTACAGTTCTAGCCATGGCGAGAGTGCTAGTAGGTTGTGGCAAGACTGTTGTCCACACCTCTCCCTCAAAGTCTCTAGTTGTCATGCGTGACCCCTCTACTCCACATGTGAGTCTGGTTGACAACCTATCGTCAACCTGCATAATCAACGAATCATGTCAACAATAATAATCAATCATCATAACATCTAATCAGATGTACATATGTCATATCAACAACAATCAAAACCCAATAGTCCACTTTGTGACTTGATCTGGAGTCCAAGGGGTTTCATCGATGCCTTTGCATGTTCGAGGTCCAAATTCCTACACACTCAGGAGAACCCAGTCAATAACACTTGTCCATGTGAATACACAAAATAACATATAATCATATCCATAATGCCTCATGATCATAATCAAACAACCAATAGTATAATAATCCGGATCACTTGCAAGCAAGTGTCCTCAAAGAATAAGTTCACTCAGTGTGCGTAAGAGTGGGATGTTACAATTGCACTCAAGGAGGCAATAACCATGTTTTGTATCAATTCTTTAGAGGCTCCCATAGCAACCCCTAGAAGCATGTGCCATGTGTCTTATCAACACCATAACTTCAACTTCAACCTTGTCACCTCATTTATCCATCAACTACGACTTGTCCTAGCTAGTGAGATTTATAGTAGCTGGTCAACGATTATGTAGCAATCTCAACCAATTTTAAAAGCAAATTCAAATATGATACTATTTCTTATGGTTTAGCAAAAATCAAATTAAAACCAATAAATATAATTAAAATTACCGCAAACCCTTTATCTTGATATCAATCAACAAAATGGGTAATAACAATATTAGTTATAGGAAAAAAGATGAATAATGCAAGAAAAAGGATGAACAAATGTGATCAAAACAAATATCCATCAATACAAAATTTGTATGAGAAATTTTCAAAATATATCGCATTCATTTTTAAAATCGATATTTCAGACCAAATTATTATGATCCATCCTCAAAATTAATTATATGAAAAGAATTTAATCCCTAATCCATAATGTGAATTAATAATAAATAAATTGAATTAAAAGCACCATTAAATACTAGCATATTGGTCGACTTATATATAATCCAATAGTCGACTATATGTGCGTTATAATAGTAAGGAAAATTTGAATGTTATGTTTATGTATATAATATAATATTAATTATAAATAGTATTTGGAAAATGAATATTTATACACTTTTTATAATAGAATTACTTTTTCATAATATAATTATATAGGAAGATGTTATTATAGTCATAAATAGCATATTCCTATTATTATTAACATGTTTATATATTATAAATATAATATTTATTTGTGTTGTTTTTTTTGTTTTTTTATTTTATTTTATGAACTGTATTTTTTTACATAAACGATTATTCTTTTAATTCAAAAAAAGTGTTGTACTACCCGACTAATTTAGTTTAAGAGTGGTATTCACTTCGTGTACTTGTTCTACTTCCAGAAGCTACTCAGGGCTTGACTAGGGCTCTTGATCCTAAGGTATGTGTTGAATGGATTGGTCTCCATTTAACGCGATCTTCCCTTGCTCGAGGGACCTAGATTCTTTAGCAAGTGAGTTGGCCTTTCTATTCTAGTGATGGATAACATGATAATATTCAATTGAATGAAATTTTTCCCCTTCCGAGATGATTCTTTATAATTTCTTTGTAAATTGATGATTCTTTAATAATTTCTTTGTAAATTGAGGTGCTTACATTTTTTTGGATTTTGAAGGGCATTGAAATTCAAAATCACCAATTCTAATAAGGTATTTGTGTTGATTTTCTCTTATAAGTTTTAGACCCATGTAGATATCCAAGGCCTTATCTTTATTGTTTGAAGATAAACTTAGATCCCAAGCAAAGAAAAGCTCATATGTTCCATTGGAGTCGTAAGACACTTCCCCTGCACTAATTGTCCCTTATTTTATGAACTATTACTAAATATAAAATTACTATTAAATTAGAATTTGTGGAATGTTATTTTAATATTTAGATTAATATGTATATTTATCATAACTATTATATCATCAAATCAATACCTAAAGGAAAATATTATATCACTAGTGTATTGGAAGAATAGATCATCTAGCTTGGTCATGAGCCCTAGGTTTGTTTCTTCTACTATATGTGTTTTGACCCACATCTACCATAACATCCTTCCTAGCCTCAATTTCATCTTCAAATGGCCAAATTGCATGGCTTTTCATTGAATCATTAATATTAATCATAACCCTTTTACACAAAACAAAATACTTGTTAGGAAAATGTAATACCTTGTTACTAATTAAATATGTTTGGATCATAATCTAATTGATGTTTTTCAAATTGGGATATAAGAAGATTTCACAAAACATTCATATTTTAGTTGAACCTTCAATTGATTTTCTTTTGTAATATGATAATTGTAGAATATTCATCTTCATTCTTCTTATACCACAAAAACATTTTGTTCCACCATGGCCTGGGATGGAAAGGGAGAGTGCCAAAGATGGATGGTTCCTAACCCTTTTCTATTTTAACAACCTTGTTACTCAAAGTCAAAAGAAACCAATGAATTTATCAAATTTATTAACCATCTTCTCTTCATAATCAAAAGAAGGGTATACTTTGAATTTAATGACTCTAATTTTTTTTTATAATCATGGTGATTTTGAGAACCCCTTTTTCCCTGCAGCTTTAGCGTTTCTTTCTAGATTGATTACCATGGTGTATCCACCATTGAAGTTTGATTGATTTTTTATTGCAACATAAAGCTAAAATTGAAATCAAAATCATCAAGAAGAATCAAATAGGAATAGCATCACTTAGGTGAACAACTTGTAGTCTTTTTTCATAAGGCTTCACAAACAAGATATTGAACTCCTTAACCATTTCATTTTCTTTATTTTCAACTCATGTTAATTTTAGATAGCCCGAGTGGTTGAGAGATAGGAATAACAATTAATAGGTTTCGGGGTCAAGTCCATGGGATTGTTTCATTTGCACATGTGGGTCTTACTTGATGTCCCTACCAAGTTAGTGTGCAATAATTCACACAACACACTTTACACTGAGTACCATCCTTGGAATGAGGGGAAGTGATTGGGGCTTTCTTGGGAATCTATTTTCTAAGAAAAATAATTTCGTGTTAATTTATCCAAGACAAGTCATAAATCAATTTTCTACCCAACCCCCATCTCTTCCACTTAGTGTAAAACAATAATTCAAAAGCTTCCAAAGTCACAATACTACTTGTAGGTAAATCTTTGTACCCCCTCCTAACATCATCGTCTAGGGTTTGTACAAACTTTTCATAACCATATTTTTGTGTTAAATGTCAAAATAATCCAATAATAAATTAAAAGAATTAATATGATATTCCATAGATAAAATGTTCTTCCCATGGAACTTGGGAAGGAATTTGTGATAATCATCTAGAAAATCATGAGGTTGGCCAACCATACCTCTAGAATATAGATGAGCATATTGGTTGTCTAACCAATAAGTTACTTGGATGTGAACAAGCCTATTTTTTAATCAATGCCCATGATCCTTAGGTAGCTTAATACTACTAAGACTAATCTGACTAAAGAGGGCTCATGACCTAGTGATCAAAGATGACTATGTCAAGTGACCCTTGGTTATAAGTAGATGATTTCAATAGGATATTATATTTCTATTATTTTACTTATGTTTTATGATCTATGAACCTTGGAGTAATGATTATAATGATCAATTTTCTAGGGTTGGAATATTGTACTATCAAGTTATTATGAGCTAAGTACTTCTTCCTCTTTCTATAATGAGGTTCATCCTTGTACTTAAGTTTCACCACTTAAATACCATGTTCTATGATGTTATGTGTGATTGTTGCTAGTTTGATGTTGTGAACATTTTAAATAATCATGGGTAATTATATATACTTATAAAAGGAGTGCGAGATATCAATCTAGTAGTTACAATATTTATTATGTTATTTGATTACTATTTAGTTTCCCAAGTTCTCTTTTCTTATTGTTATTGGATTCAATTTGGTTATGTTATCACATTTTTTATGGCGTGTTATCATTTTTTCATTCAAGCACAATCTTGAAATAATTCAATATCTAGCTAACCAAACAAATTTAATAACCCTTGTAGTGGTTAGAATTAATCTTACATCCCTTGAACTCACTTGATAAATAAACTAGTGTGGATATGTCTTGCTTGTTTTACAGATTGGTACCCTTTTAGAACCAATAATTTGGGGGCATTCAGTGATATCACAAGCACCTTTCTTGAGAACCAATAATTTGGGGGCATTCAGTGATATCACAAGCACCTTTCTTGAGAACCAATTATATTGTTTATGAACTTCAATAGGATATCTATTGTACAAGCCAAAAATAGGTGTGATAAGTAAGCCAACAGTAGCTACTTAGAAATATGGAACTAAAGAAGGATGTGCAAAGCATAGGAAAAATAACACAAACCAAGGTGGTGAGTAAGAAATGAAGATGCTCATGATAGGTAAAGTAAATCAACCACTTTAAGAATAGAAAAAATATGCCACATGTAAATATCCCAATATCTAAAACCAAGTCCAAAGATCTATCAAAATCAAAACTAGAAATGTCAAAGAACATTGGATCTAAATGACAAAAGGAGTCATTGAAATGTTATGCTTAGTATCGTAATACTTACAAGGAGAATCGCTAATGTGATCAAGAAGGATATAAAGACCATTATGTAATGTCCCCACTTTGGGACATCATCACAGGGCAGAGATTTATGATGACCAGAGTAGCCAGATGGACGCTAGAGCGAGTACATGGGTATTTGAGAGGCATTGTGGGGTCCAACTTGCATTGATGACCATATTCCATCATAATGATCCATTCGGCACAAGTTGGCTTTGGTTTTGTTGCATTCCGATGAATTCCATGATTTTGACTATTTTGAGCTATAAGTCAATGGAATT
>JASDQU010816165.1:0-22260 GCA_032191745.1 Picea mariana
TTGGATTGGGTTGTTGGAGGATGTTGAGAGATTCTCTCAACCTCTCCCTCCAAGAGTGGAATAAGTTGGATCTCAATCCAACTATATTAATGTACTGTGTTGTGTTTAATAGACGAATATAATCTATTGTTTGAGTGTTATTTCTGTGCAATGGCTGCTCTTCAAATTTCTAATTAAGGTAACCTTATGCCATTGAAATCAGTGGGAGAAACCCTACCCTTTTCCATTTATGTCAAAGGGGGAGAGAAATTGGGATCATGATGACAGGGGGGGCATGAGTTTTGCCATCAATTACAAAGGGGGAGATTGTTGGAAGATTTTTTGTTGTCATTGATGTCAACCCTATTCATTGGTTTTGGACCACAATACTGATGAAGGTATTTGGACATGAAGGACACTGCACATGAATACACAACACCCATGGATGGATAGTATACATCATGTTGTTTCCGGTGGTAGGTGGAACGTCACATGGATCCTCATGGTTGAGGAGAAATGAATTTTTGAAGATGACAAAGTGAATTGAAGAAGGAAGTACATGTAGGCCTTGAAGATAATTAAAGAAAATAATTACAAAATAAGAAAGTGTTAGGTCGACCCTAATGTTAAAAGGAAGTGACATAAATGGTATAAATACATATCATTATACATTCATTTGATACACAAGTCGAATTTCAGAGGAAATCAGAAGTAAAGAAGGCCGAATTTCAAGGGAGGATGAAGTCTTTTGGTGATGTGTTCTAAGTCTCAACACAATTATGATAGAGGTCTTTGATGTTGTCTTTATAAGTTAGGAGATTTAATTCACTATTTAATTTTTTTAAGAAAATATCAACTTTACTTTTGTCAAAAAGTAGGTGACTTGGATTATCATAATTTTCCTTAATGGAACTTTTCTGCATGGCAAAGTTTAGAGTTAGGATTAAAGATTTATGATCAAATATGGGTTCATGGTCATTAAACAGGTCAAAATTTACTATAAGGCTGGATAGAATAATGTTACTATCAATAAGAAATAACAAATATGTGGTACTTCTTATGAATTTAATAGTTAAAATTTAATGAATATTTTATTTTTTGTATAAAGGAATAAGAATACTAACACATAGAAGTTATTAATTGAATAAAAGAATGTTTAGATTAGTCACATAAACCTTCATTAATTGGATTATTGAAAGCTTGTGATTTTTTTATAGCTAATAATCCAATAGTTTAATTATTTTAAGTGATTAGAATTGTTCATGTGATTTTATTAAATCTATTGAACCCTAGTATTTGCATTTACTCTGTTTTTTCTGTAGTTGTACATAAACTTTGTTTTTGCAGCTAAAATGATACAATTTTACTTCTGCATAAAAAATTACTTAGATAGAATAGAATCTAAGACTTGCATATATTTTTCATGCACTTCATCAGTTTGCTATCCTCATGTTGATGATTTAATGTAGCATACATCTCCGAATTGAACTGACTGACAAAGATAGTCAAGGAAATCAATTCAAATATCATACGAAAATAAAAATGGATCTTATACATTATTACAAAACTCTCCTTTCAAAGACAAAACCAAACATAAGAGAGGCCATTCAAAAAATAATGAGACACATCCCCAGAATTGTCTTAGAAGAATATAATGATTCCCTTCTCAGAGAAATTTCTCTTGAGAAAGTAGAGAAATAAATAATGGAAATTCCCAAGGGAAAATATCCGGGACTAGATGACTTCACCACTAACTTATTCCATACTAGCTTGATAACAATTAAATAATATGTATGGGCTCTTTTGGAAGACTCTCACACATTCTCCAATGTGTTACTAGCTCTTGATGCCACCTTTTTAGCTCCAATTCCAAAACAATACATGGCATAAGATCCAAAAAAAAATTAAATCGATTTCCTTTTGCAATGTGGTCTACAAAATCATGACCAAATTTTTAACAAAGTGTCTCAAGAATATCCTTCCCAAATTAATATATCTTCAACAAAATACATATGTGGAGGGTCGTCAAAGTATTGAAGGAATAATTATGTTATGTGATATGGTTCACTCACTTATAACTACCAAATTAGTGGGAATGCTTATCAAATTGGATATGTCCAAATCCTTTGACAAGCTTAACAAACAATACATCCAACATATTGTCCTAGATTTTGGTTTTTCATCAACTTGGATTAAATGGATTATGTCCTTTACTTCTACACCTTTCTTGTCAATCCTGGTAAATTGATCCTCCTCATAAAATTTCTCCCCCTCCAAGGGCATCCATCAAGGGGGCCCCCTATCCCCTTTCATCTTCATTTTAATGAGTAAGGGTATCAGACGGTAAATCAAGGAAACAATTGAAATAAATAGAATTAGAGGCGTAAGATTGTTTGAGCATGCCATTTTTGTCTCAGATAAACAGTTTTTGGATTACATGATGCTCATGGGAATTACAATAATTCACGAAGCACAATCCATAAATCAGGTTCTTTCATACTTCATGGACACTTCGAGTACCTCCATCAATAAAGGTGAGTATCAAGTTTTTTTCTTTAATAATTATCTTTCAATTCAACACAATATTTCCATAATTATTGGCTTCCAAAGAGGCTCCCTTATGTCCAAATACTTGGGTGCACCACTTGTGGAGAATGCTCTCCACAACTCATTTTGGGAGGATATTCTCTCAAAGATGGAAAAAAAAACTTGTCAATTGGTCTTTATGCTCCCTTAATTTGCTTGGTCATCTTATTTTGTTAAACTGAGTGCTTCAAGCCATGCCCTTATATATATTCTCTACTCCGGATGCACCCAAATTCATCCTAAACGAAATGTAGAATATTCAATGATCCTACCTTTGGGGAGGGGCCAAAAAGGAAATGAAATGGGCCCTTATTTCATGGGACAAAATATGTCAATCCAAGACAGTTGGAGGCCTAGAACTAAGAGACCCCAAGATACTAAGTTCAGTACTAGGTGCTAAAACTTGGTGGCAATGACTCCATAAAAAGGATGAATTATGGGGAAATATATGGAGAAGAAAATACAACCCGAACACAGACCCCCATGAGCAGAAAGGGTCAATCGAGATCATGGCTACCTAAAGAGAAATGGATCCCCCTACCTTTTGATATATATTGGGACAACTTTTGGTAGGAATTATTGAATCAAAAAATAGAATTACAAGAAGGGAAGGATAAATTTTGTTGGGGTTACAAATCAGGTGGATGCTTTAATCTAAAAGAGGCCTATCATTTGATAGAAGGTAAAGTAGAGGAGATTCAACAAGATATATGGGATAAAATATGGAAAAAAAATCTATGGCTAAGAAAAATCTTAACTTGGGACAATCTAATCATAAAGGGGTTCCATGAGCCATCTTTTTGTTCATTATGTATCCATGAAGGGGAAATAATAGAGTACCTTCTCAATTCCTTCTCCTTTCCAACCACATTATGAGATTAAGGTTCCATCACTTTCAATACCTCTTATTGTAAAAGATCCAACCTAATTGAGATGATTGAACAATGGAGACTTGCGGCCTTTTCCAATCCTATCCTTAATTGTGCTTGGAGAACCTTCCTAGGTTTTTTGGTATAGGGGGTATGGGAGGAAAGAAACCACCACATTGTCAGAGATGAACACATGGAGGTAGACAAGATCTAGGAAACAATCAAACAAACCATGCACGAAATAGTCTTGATATCTTAGAGGTTTGATCAAGATTGGAAATGCACATGACATGAAGTAGACGTCATCAATATCTTGGGCCTCCATCAAAACAATACTCTTCGAACACCAAAAAGGCTAGATCCTTAGGCCAATCCTCCATAAAAATGGGAACCTCTACCTCAAAGGGAAACCCAAGGCTCATAGGTCTCGAAGGATATTTTAGAAGCAAACAAGGAGATATTATATGTATTTATGTAGACAACATAAGGATAGATAACATCAATGCTACAAAATTACAAGCCTTTGACAGAGGCATTCTCATTTCCATAAGAGAAAGTTATATGAAACTGGTTGATGAAGGGGACTCTCATTTTATCATTCACATGCTTAAAAGAGTCCAACAAGGCTTTGCAATCAGAAAAATATCCCTTAGTTGGCGTTTGGAAGGAATCCCAGAGTGCATTCAATCTCTTCTTCCTCAGATAGAGGTCATCATCCCTTCCCATGTTCAATGATAAAAAAAAAAGTTTGTTGATCGACTTGATCACAAAGGAAAAGATCGAAGACATCAATTTCTATACACTTATTGGGATCCATCAAACACAAGATCCCTCAACAAAGACTCATCCCTCAGCAAAGACTGCATGTGATTTTCCAAACACGACTATACTCCCCTTGATGGGTGATAGGGACACAATAGCAATGGAAGGAAGCCATTCTGGTCTCTTATGTGTGCATCCTTTTATCGATATTCCATGCCCCACTTGGTAGGATCTCTTCACAGCCATAGCATGCAATGGCTTATGATAGAAGGTGAAAAATATTTGGTAGGTCACTCCTCCCTGGTGATAGTAACTTCTTTTGTACTACAGTGTTTCATGATGTTTTTTTCTCCCATTTCAGAAATGAAATCTGCATGCTTGGTAGGGATACAAAACATGGTCATCTCAATTCATCTTTATGGGAATTGTAAGCCGCCTCCATGGGGTTGTTCTGCATTCCCATAGGTTTACCTTCGTTAGCCTCTTTTCATCCTCTGGTCTCTAGTAGTCCCTGTAACTTTATCTAGTGCTTCCCTAGAACCTTGGTTCCTTTCATGTGCTTATTATTTTCTTTGGATTTTCCCCATGGAAAGAGGTCAAAAATTTCATGGTTGGATTCTTGCTTCACTGTTGTAGCTAAGTGCAGAGGAATATGCATGGGTATTTTATGCCAACACGTTCACAAAACTTTAGGTAGAAATTGATCTGGAAGAGGAAAACGTTCACCTACAATGGTACTTTATCTCAAATGAATATGTGAAACTAATATTTGTCCATGGCTTCCAGATACAGGCACATCTCGAACTTGGGAAAAAAAATATCACAAGATAGTGGACCTATACTTGCAAATGAAATACTAGATGGGAAAGGTACTAGTGGAGAGAAATGAAGCATACAATGAGATATTTCTTTACTTGAACAACATGCAACTACATATTAAAGGGGTTGATCACAAAATCTTGTAGTTGGCTAAGAAAGTAGTAGGATTGGATTTCTCATCGCTCCACGATGACCAACCTCAAGTTCCTAATGATGTTTCTCCTCACCCCCATGTATGATTTTGTGAATGCGATGGTTATTAGTTTTTTGGTTTTCTTCTTATAGAGATAAAATGTATTTTTCCTCTCTACAATCTAGATGTCAAGATATAGGTCATTGGTCCTCTAGTTTAATACAATTTGAAGATAGTTGATGGTTTTACGCTTTGCATAGTTTATGGACTCAGTCTTATTCTCAAACAATTTGGATAAATCAACTGTTTTTTTACTACTAGTCTAGTTTCCCTAATGGTAGGCCAACATCATAGACTATGTACAAATTTTTCTTGTTGAAATGAATTTCTTCAACTAGCTTACAAAGAAAAACAATCCTAGAGATTCATTCTCTGCAAAGGATAATGTTGTAGAGGGACAAATTCTCATAGTACAATCACCAAATCGATATTGTGAAATATGTTTGGGTAGGGTAAATTGAAGTGTTTACCAAAGTTTAGATGTTACTATTGACTCTTACAAGGTAGGGGTTGAATGATGAAAGTGAACTAAAACATGGAAGGTAAATAAATGTTTGTATAAAAAATGTTTAAATTAAAAACAACAATGGGTTCTTGGTTAAGAAGAAATATGTTCTTTAATGTTAATAGCATCATATGGGCATGCTCACCAAAGATAGGATGGATATGAGGAAAATAAATAAATAACAAAGAAGTAATTTGCACCAATTAAGGAATATCAAGAATAGATGGAGGATAATGACAAGAGTGAGAGTAACCTTGACGAATGAGACCTTATTCCAGAGAAGAACTTCCATACTTGTCATTTTTTAATGACTTGTATCATCTAATAACTCTTAAATTAGACTTATATGATTTTAATTAATATCTATTACTTCAAGTAAATCTATTGAAGGTCAATTGCTCTCTTCTATCCTAGCCCAAGATGTTGGTTTTGTCAATAAATGAATGATAGTATTTGTAGTTAGATGATGAAGTTGGTAAAAATTCATAGCTCATAGTCATTATCTTGTTTACATGGAACCTTATTGTACACCATATATATATATATATATATATATATATATGAAAAAATATAACTCTGCAATGCAATAATTGTTATCACTTATTTTTATTGTATTGCATCTCTTTAATCTTGATATATTTAACCATGTATTTCATAGTGATATTATGCATGCACATACACAAGTAAAATTTTGACAATTGCACATTAATCTTGTATTTAGATATAATATATATATTATAAAAAATAAAAAAAATATTGAAATCTAAATACACATTGTCACTATTCAATATTGACATTTTTTTAATCAAAATTCACATTTTTTTAATCAAAATTTTAATTTTGGAATTCAAAATTCACACTTTAAGAATTTGGCATTTTTGAAGTTCATTCCAGATCGTCCAATATTTGCATCAAAGTTAATGTTATTACAATCAGTTGTTGAAATCCATAATGCACGAAGGCGTAATAGAGATTTAGATTATTCTGAATGCTTGGAGGAAAAAAAAAAGTCCATTAAAAATACATATGAGTACCTTGATGTTGTTGATTCTGTTTGGTGGGAGTCTTTTTTCAATGATCAAAGTGACATAATTTCAAACTCGACAAATGAAGATACATTTTTGTAGAATCCATTTATTTGGCCACAAAATAGGTCAATTGAATTTGAAGAAAGAAACATTGTTGAGCAACAGGAATCTCAAGATGCTATTGAATTTTCATAGGTAAAGGAAAGATAAATGTATATTGGTTCTATAAGATCACGTGCACAATGTGAAGCCATGGAAGATATGTACAGGTGTTCAACACAAGATAATAAGGAGGGTTGCATGATTGCAATCTTAGCGACTGCAAATCCACATGCTTATCTATTATGGATTACAAAGGTTATAAGGATCGATAAAGAAATTGAAGATGTTATAGGAGTTGAAGTACATTGGAATGCAACAAGTACACATATATTCAATGGTGTGTACAAGCAAGAGATGGTGGTTGAGAAAAAAAACAACAAAAAAAGAAAAAGAAAGGGTCAAAATATAACTCGTCGTTGCACTGACCTCTTAAAATTAGAGGATGTTGACATACTTTTCTATGACTTCAATTTGACAAAGAGAGGAACTCTTCGCTCCAGGACCATAGAGATTATCAAGAGGTTTCTACCACAAGAGATAAGTGCAAGATGGGATTCTGTTGAACCTAGTCATAAATCAAAGAGGCTTTTAACATCTGAAATGTTGGGCATACATGCAGACTCAAATGGTGCAATCATTGATAATAGAGAAGAATATGGATCATCTACATATTCATCCAGTCATTCATCTGAAGACAATGTAGATTCTGATGGTGTGTCAGAATTCATGGATGAATTTGATTAAGTGTATGAACATTTTATGTATTTTTGATCAATATGATGTTTGTATGGTAACCAGAAATGAGTGTTCTTAGTTACATACGATCTTCCATGAAGTTATGAATCATTTCTATGTTTTATGAATTATATGTTTTTATTATGGAGAATATATAAAAAAAAATCTTAGCTCTTTTGTTTTGAATACGGACAATGTAATGAAATAATTTATGTTTCATTAAATGTAATTTGTATAGACTTGCTTATTTAAAATAAAAAAAATATTTCGAAGTTATGTTGAATGTTGACATCTGAAATGGTGATATTTTCATGCCATTATGTACTATCTTGTGGTTGGAGTGATAAACTAACCTTAAAAAGGTAAATATTTAAAGGTTTGTTTTACGATTTGGTTTATAGCAGTGATAATTTTTACACTACTTTGAAAAATGTGTTAATTTTTAGGTTTTGGTTGCAATGGTACTTTCCGCACTAGGATAAGGTTGAAATGAGGTATAATTTTAATGTTTAGAAAAAAACATTTTTCTTTTGGTACCACCATTCTTTGATTTAGGTGTTGATTTTAAGGTTTTTCGGAGCAACTATACGCATGTATTAGGCCATGCTTGAAAAAAAATTGTAATTTTAACCTAAAAAAAAGGGTTCTACCGGTAACACCACTTTTTGATTTGAGGGTTAATTTTGTGGGTTTTAAGGGATAGAGATCTCGTTTTGAGGTCATAGTTCTCGATAAGTTAGTAATATTGTTTCTTATGTGTGTGTCCTTTTCTAGACCTTCTAGTCCCCACTTGGTAGGCTCTCTTCGTAGCCATAACATGCAGTGGTTTATGATAAAGGTGAAAAATAGTTGGTAGGTCACTCCTCCCTCGTAATAGTAACTTATTTTGTACTACAGTGGCTCATGATGTTTCTTTCTCCCATTTTAGAAATTAAATCTCCATGCTTGGTGGGGGATACAAAACATGGTCATCTCAATTCATCTTCATGGGAATCATAGGCCTCCTCCATGGGATTGTTCTGCATGCCTATAGGTTTACCTTCCTCATGCTCTTTTCATCCTCTAGTCTCTATTGGTCCCCACAACTTTATCTAGAGCTTCCCTAGAACCATGGTTCCTTTACTGTGCTTGTTCTTTTCTTTGGAGTTTCCCCATGGCTAGAGGTCGCAAATGTCATGGTTGGATTCTTTATTTGCGGGTGCAACTAAGTACATAGGAATTTACATGGGTCTTTTATGCCAACACGCTCCCAAAAATTTAGGCAGGAATTGATCTAGAAGAGGCAAAAGTTCACCTACAAGGGTACTTTATCTTGGATGAAGATGTGGACAATGATATTTTTCCTTGGCTTCCAGATACAGGCACATCCCGAACCAGGGAAACAAAATATCAAGAAAATGGAACTATACTTGCAAATGAAATCCATGATGGGAAAGGTGTTGGTGGAGTGAAACAAAGCATACAATGAGATATTTCTTCAACTAGACGACATACAACTATAAATTAAAGGGGTTGATAACAAAATCTTCTAGTTGGCTAAGAAACTAGTAGGATTGGATTTCTCATCGCTCCACAATGACTAACCTCAAGTTCCTGATGATGTTGCTCCTCACCCCCATGTTTGTTTTCCTAAATGCAATGGTTATTAATTTTTTTTATTTTTTATTTTATAGAGGTAGAATGTCTCTGGCCTCTCTACAATCTATATGTCAAGATATAAGTCACTGGTCCTCCAGTTTAAGACAATTTGAAGATAGTTGATGGTTTGATGCTTTGCATAGTTTATGGACTCAGTCCTCTTCTCAGACTATTTGGATAAAGAAAGTATTTTTCTACTACTGGTATAATTTCCCTAATGGTAGGCCAACATCATAGACTATGTACAATGTTTTCCTCTTGATATGAATTTCTTCAACTAGCTTACAAAGAAAAACAATATTAGATTCATTCTCTCCAAAGGATAATGTTGTAGAGGGACAAATGTTCATAGTACAATCACCAAATTGAGATTGTGAAATATGTTTGGGTAGGGAAAATGGAAGTGTTTACCAAATTTTAGATGCTACTATTGAGTCTTACAAGGTTGAGGTTGAATGATGGAAGTGAACTACAACATGAAAGGTAAACAAAATTTTGTATAAAATGTTTAAATTAAAAAGAACAATGGGTTCTTGGTTCAAAACAAATATGTTCTTTAATGTTAATATCATCATATGGGCATTCTCACCAAATATAGGATGGATATGAGACAAAACAAAAATGACAAACGAGTGATCTGCACCAATTAAGGCATATCAAGAATAGATGGAGGATAATGGCGAGAGTGACTATGACCTTGATGAATGAGACCTTTATTCCATAGAATAACTTCCATACTTTTCATTTTGTAATGACTTGTATCATCTAATAACTCATAAATTAGACTTAGTTGATTTTAACTAATATCTATTACTTCAAGTAAATCTATTGAAGGTGTTAACACCAGAATTTGCAACCTATTTCATAGGAATCAAGAATAATTGAGGTTTACCCTCAGGAGCATTATGGTATAAATCATGTGGCATTCTTCCCATGATTTCCATGGGAAAAATTAAATGTTTGGGATCTGAAAAGCTCCAACATCCTTCGCTTCCTTCCACATGACCGTCGCTCACTCGTCGTGCCATGTAAATTTGCGCCAAGCATTTTGCTCCACAACACCCCTACACATACGCTATTGGCCCACCACTTGCTGCACCTATATTGGTCACAGAAGAATATTTGCATAACCTCCAGGCGTCAAAATTGACTCGCAGAAGTCGTTGGGAGCATCTAATAACATTCATGGGTGTCAGGCCTCATCCTGATCCTGATGAAGGCAGTTACTGAGAATGAGAGTGGTGGTTGAGACCTCGTCTCAGCACATAAATGGAAATCTAGAAAAGATTGGAAGATTTGAGCTCACGTCTAACAGAGAGTTGCATATGAAAACAGAAGGTCCAGATGGAAGAGCTCACATATGACAACAGAAGATTGTCTGGAAAGTCTGATAGAGAAGGTGCCGAATGAAAGCTTTGAATGCAACAATCTGATCACACTCCCGATGGTTGCAAAAAATCTACTTATATATAGGAAGTTTCGATATTTTGTAAGGGTCGATAGTTGAGCTAGGCTCCCATATTGTAATATTTTGATGAAGAACACTAGTTCTCTGGTTATGTAACTTGATTTGAGACTTCTTGATTAATCTAAGTCAACTTTCTTCTTCCATCTTATTTGCCTCTAACACTGAGAGAGTTCATGATTGATTGATTCACACATATTGTTGTAACTGTATTATGATGAATGTTTGATTATAGTGTTGTTATAATGTCTTTCAGTTTCCTTGAAAATTTGAATTCAAGAGGATCCTGTGTTTGAGTTTTTTCCTCCTTAGGCTACTGGACGACCTGATGTCCATAGCAGACCTCTACACTTTCTCACCAAAGTCTTCCTCCTATTCACCTTTACTCCAACTTACTGATTGAAGTTGATACAAGACCTCAATTGCTTGTGCATGCCAGCCCAAATTTTCTGAGTTAGAACATTATTATCTTGAGTCTTATCCATTTGAACCCCTTAAACTGATGGGTATTGGGCTTATCCTCATTACAGTCTGAGGGTGATTCCTAGTGCTAACATAAATGGAATCATTGTCGGGGATGGATTTGAGCAGATTGAAGTGCTCCCTAGGAAGAACGACATATATCCAACTCTTGATGGTAGACAAGAAAGGGATACATAAATTGACTATAATCATCTACCTAGTGACTCCACATTAGAGACTCCACTGGGGAGGATCCTATTGACAAAAAGATGAAGGGAATGAATAGGTATCATCTTATGAGTTTTCTTCGTGAACTTCTGTTGTTCTTTATCAGCTCATTTTTGTTTTTCCCTTCACATATAAAGAGGATCATATTTTTATTTGTTTATTTGGTTGATCATCAACCTTCCTGTATATATCCATCCTTGGAAGAAGTAGACATGCTTTCCGCCTGTGTTGTAGATGTTGATATTATATCCTCATCTCACCCTACTCATAAAGATGAGCTTCATATTGAAACCCCTCCTAAACTCAATCACCCTTGCAGCCCTGGGGAGTTTGAGATTGATACACAAGCTCCTCAAATCTCATCACATCCCGTTGTTATTGTTGACCCTTGCCATCAGTGTGTTAAGCCTCATATTTAGCCCACTAGTTTTGAAACTAGAATCAGAGACAAGTTTTTTAAACCTTTAAAGCTTCCATATCATCTTCATCCTTATCCTCTTGATTTCTTTAAGTGCTTTTCTCATTTTTCTGGAGAGGATAATGTTACAGCTGAGAGGCATGTGGAGGCTTTCGAGAATTTTATTGATCAGTTTGAGATAGTTCATGAGGATGTTACCATGAGGTTTTCCAAATACTTGTTAGGAGATGTTGTTGTATGGTTTAAGGGTTTGCGAGATGACTCCATTGGTTCTTGGGTTGAGCTATATAATTCTTTTTTTAAGTGGTGGGGTGAGAACAAGTCCCTTGATCAATACTGGGATGATTTTAATGCCTTGAGGAGAGGGGAACATGAGGTTTTACAATTTTTATCATAGTATGCCTGTAGAGATTAGACCCATAGAGACTACTGCCATGGTGTACTATGTCATGGCTCAACATTCATAGCTTGTCCTTCTCCTTAAAGAACAAAAATCTGCATCTTTACCATAGTTATTCATGGATGCTGAGGAAGTAGAGGAGAAGCTTTGAGCTTGTGGTAGGATTCAAATTCATTATCATCTCAACTCAGAACATAAGGCATTTTTTACCTATTGTCCTTATGAAGAAAATACTGTGGATAATTTTTTCTTCGACAAAGGTATCCATGAGCAGCCTTGTCTTGATGAAAATCATGTGTATGAATAGCTAGAAGAAACGATTACTATTGTTCCTGAAATGGATATTTTTAACAGTTATATTCTTTATGAAATTATTGTTTTAAATGTTGATCATAGACATGAAAGGCAACCCATTTTTGATGGATATTCTAGTGATGATGAGAAGCAATCTTATCTTATATTTGATCACTATGAAGACAGTAAGGATGATGCAGAAGTTAGCCTTGTCACAGAAGACACAACCCGAGAGTTTTACCAGAAGCATCCCTTAATTGATGCACGTGAAGAGATCGTTTATACACAACCAAAAGTAAATCAATAGTCATCAGTGGATCAATAGCCTCCTACGTCCAACCTTCTTCCACTTGTACCTGCAGTTCATAGAAGAAAGCTTTTTGACCCACAGATGCTTGTGGCTATCATTCAATCAATTTTGTCTATAGAGGACATCAAGACAGCTGTCAGCATCTTTGGAATAGTGAAGGTAACCTTTCATAAGTTAATCATGTGTTTCCTTCAGTTTCATGACCATGTTGATGAATACATAAAGTTACACTTTTCAAATGCTTTGGAGCATGCAGGCTTGATCTTTTTATCAACATTTGAAGGTAATATGGATGATCATAAGAATGAAATTAATCAGCTGTCACACTTTCCTTGTCTTTTATGGATCATCTGCAGTGAAGTGAAGGATTCAGTTATCAAATAGTTTGAATGGCTATGGTGGAAGTTTTCTTTCACCTAGCATTTTGTAAAACTCAGTTAACTTAGGTTTTGTACATAAATGAGCTCCCTCGAGAGCAGGTGTGTTTTCTTTCATTTTTAGAGTAGTGTACGTGTCATCCTGTTTTCTTCAATAAGATATTCAGAGCATGACTCCATAGCCCAAGAACTAAGGCACTTGAACTACTTGTTCTTGGAAGCTCACAGGGAGCATGCCATCCCCTGTGGAGCCAAATGTTAACACCAAAATTTGCAACCTATTTCATAGGAATCAAGCATAATTGAGATTTACCCTCAAGAGCATTATGGTATAAATCATGTGGCATTATGCCCATGATTTCCACAGGAAAAATGAAATGTTTGGGGTCTGAAAAGCTCCAACATCCTCCACTTCCTTCCATGAGACCGTCACTCACTCACTGTGCCATGCAAGTTTGCGCCAAGCATTTCGCTCCACATCACCTCTACGCATACGCTATCGGCCTACACCTGTTGCACCTGTATTGGTCACAAAAGAAGATCTGCATAACCTCGAGGTGTCAAAATTGACTCGCAGAAGTCGTTGGAACTGTCTAATAACATTCATGGGTGTCAACCCTCATCCTAATCATGATGAAGGCAATTACTGAGAATGAGAGTGGTGGTTGAGATCTCATCTAAGCACATTAACGGAAAGCCATAAAGTATTGGAAAATTTGAGCTCACATCTGACAGAGAGATGCATGCACAGTCTGATAGAGAAGGTCCAAACGGAAGAGCTCATTCTGACAACAGAAGATTGTCTGCACTGTCTGACAAAGCAGACGCCGCCTAAAAACTTTGAATGTAACAATCCGATCACACTCCTGATGGTTGCAATAATTATGCTTATATATAGGCAGTTTTGATATTTTGTAAGGGTCGATGGTTAAGCTAGGCTCCCTTATTGTAATATTTTTATGAAGAACACTGGTTCTCTGGTTATGTAACTTGATTTGAGACTTCTTTATTAATCTAAGTCAGCTTTATTCTTCCATCTTATTTTCATCTCATACTGAGAGAGTTCATGAAAGACTGATTCACATGGATTGTTGTAACTGTATTATGATGAATGTTTGATTATAGTGTTGTTATAATGTCTTTCAGTTTCCTTGAAATTTTGAATTCAAGAGGATCTTGTGTTTGAGTTTTTTCCTCCTTAGGCTGCTGGAAGACCCGATGTCCATAGCATACCTCTACACTTTCTCACCAAATTCGTCCTCCTATTCACCTTTACTCCAACTTACTGACTAAAGTTGATACAAGACCTCAATTGCTTGTGCATGCCAGCCCAGAATTTTTGAGTTAGAACATTAATATCTCGAGTCTTATCCATTTGACCCCCTTAAAACTCATTTACATTTACTGTATAAACTGATGGGTACTTGGCTTATTCTCATTATAGTTTGAGGGTGATTCCTAGTGCTAACAAAAGGTTGATTGCTCTCTTCTATCCTAGCCCAAGATGTTGGTTTTTTCAATAAATGAGTTATAGTATTTATAGTTAGATGATGAAGTTGGAAAAAATTCATAACTTGTAGTCATCATTTTGTTTATATGGAACTTTATCATACACTATCTTAAATATATATGAAAAAATATAACTCTGCAATGCAATAATTGTTATCACTTATTTTTATTTTATTGCATCTCTTTAATCTTGATATATTTAACAATGTGTGTCATAATAATATTCTGCATGCACATACACAATAAAATGTTGACACACGTACATTAATCTTGGATTTAGATATAATATATACATTAGAAAAAAAATTCTAAATATTGAAATCTAAATACACATTGTCGCTATTCAATATTGACATTTTTTAATCAAAATTCACAATTTATTAATCTAAATTGACAATTTTGGATTTGAAAATTCACACTTTCAGAATCGAAATTTACACTTTTGGTACAAAAATTCATGATTTTGGAATTGGAATTATTTGAAAGTGATAGTTTCACAATCAAAATTCACATTTGCGAAATCCAATTTTGCACTTTAGAAACACTAATATTCACAAATTTCAAATCAAAATTTATAGTTTCTTAGCCTATATTCTTGGTCATAAGACCAAATTTACTGAATTTGGTGTTTTCTCTTATATAATCACCAATATGTGTTGTCTTCACTTTTACAATGACCATGAGGGTCGTCATTCCCTCACCATTTGTAGAGATGAAAACACACTAGAAAGAATTTCCATGAAGACCTTTAGACACTCACAAATCCCTTCAACCCAAATCTCTAGAGATTCAAGACTTCATTCCACTCCGAACAATCAAATAAGTTATTTTATTCAACATGAATTGGAAAATATTGCATGAACATCACTACACCCACCTTCAAAAATTCATCCACCTGCTAATCAGATGTGGAAATCACAAGATGAGTGCACCATTGACAATAACCTATTCCCACACAAAAATAGGTAGGAAAATGATCAAAAGTGCAAATGGAAACTCAGGCCACTAGACCACCAACACCAAGTATGTACAATCAAGAAATGAGTAGTGACAATACCAAGTCCAAGGACTCCTAAGTTGTAATGATCCCAACTCAACTTTCTAGGATCATCACGGTTTTGGGTGTCTTTTAAAACCTTTCTGGTTGTGGTATTTCGTCAAACACTTTGTTGGCCTACTTGTTTACATGTCTTTATTTGTAGGATGGCCTCTTGATTTCGGCCTTAGGGTTTTCTGATGTGTTATATATGTGTGTTGTAGCAATAAACAGGAAGATATAACCATGGAACATACCTCAACCATATGCAATATGATAGACAAGACAAAACATCTCAAATCTTCTTTTATTCATGAAATAGAAGAACCTGCTACAATGAAGATGTCGACTTGGAATGCTCATCATATGGCTAAGAATATAGACAACATAGTCGCTACAAAAAGCTCCCGATAATACAAAATAAGCCTCCAAAGGATGAATAAGCAATGAAAACTAATGCCAAGGTAGATCTGGGTTGTATGAAGTGTCAAACCCCTACTGGAAGATGCCACATCCTGTTGGAACCCTGAATAGCCTCAATAATTTGGCCCTGTTGTCAAAGATGCCCAATCACCTCAAAAAATATGCCAAACTGTAGATTGGGTGATGGCAAGAACAACCCCAGTGTCTGAATCTCCAAGATCCCTCTCAAACCCTATAGATCTGAACCTCCTCCACTGAATGGTGCACCCCCCTAGTTGCCTGAAACCATAGATAATTCAACCTCACTCCTAGATGCCTCCAATTGCTCCACAAAACTGCTAGAATGATAGATCGGGGCTTGGTTACCTCCCTAGTGAAGTCTCAAGCGAAATTGTGAAGATCTGAGCTAGCAAATGACTAAAAACACTTTCTAAATTTTACTCCTCTCCTCCAATTCGTCCCATGCATCTAATAAATTGAATGGCACCTCAAACTCCTCATGAATGGACTACATATAATGTCCAAGGCCCTGCAATTAAAACCCAGGTGATAGAATCCCCAAAAGCCCTACCAATCACTTGCAATGAATCCCTCTCCAAGAATGGTGCAACCCCCTTGCTGGAAACCCCCAATGGTGCACCCTCCTTCTCTTCCTATGCCTGTGGCTCATGTAGAACCCTCCTGCCCTGATGTAGAACCAAACTAGAATGGCATGGGAGAGTATTGCATCTCCAAGACCAATCTTGGGAAAAGTTGGGTGGAATCTTTCACCATCAAATCGTCCTCTAGGGTTTGTTAAGTCAAAACCCTCAAAACCCCCAAGAGATGGGACCTCTAGCTAGAAGCCAGAAATCCAAAATATAGATAGACAAGAATGAATGAGTAGAGGCCCTTGCCTTTACTTTATACTTTTTGGCTCATCTTCTCTCTCCAAGTGACTTTCATTTTATTAATATTTAATTAATTAATTAAATCACCTTAATTAATTAATTAACCTTTTTTCCTCTGAAAATTGCCTTATCTCTCCTTGTGGCTTCCCTGGCCACTGAAAGCCACTTCTAGCCATCCCATCCTATATTGTTTCTCCTTCCAATTCCAATGAGCTATTACACTGAGAGGTTCCTCCAAGTAATGTGCCCAAAATGACCTCTTCATTGAATTTAATTGCCTTATAGCTCAAAATAGTCAAAATCATGGAAATCATCGGAATGCAACTGAACAAAAGCCAACCTATGCAGAATGGCTCATAATGATGAGATATGATGAGAAATGCATGTTGGACCTCACAATGCCTCTCAATAACCCCTGTACTCGCTATAACACCCATCTGCCTACTCTAGTCATCATAAACCTCTGCACTGTGATGATGTCCCAAAGTGGGGACATTACAGTCCTCCCTGCTAGAAAATTGCTTGTCCTCAAGCAATAACCAAATCCATCCAAGTAAAATACCAGGATCCCATGTCCACCTGTGGGATATATAGTAGAACCCATACAGAGATGAACAATCATATACTCTGACACTTGGGTCCCATACCAAGTCATGAACTGCTAGCCCTGGTAAAGCATAATCCTGAAATAAACCAACTCTGTGAGTCTCCTGCATATGACACATGGCCTCATCTCAGAATGAGTCCATCCTCGAAGTCTCTACCAAGATCCACATAGCCTCCATCAACTGCACATGTTGATGCCATAATGAGGTACTACAAGATCTCTGTGAGGCACTCTCAAGCAATGTGCTCCCTCCAACACTGAAGCTCCATGGAAGGTCAGAACGAATATCCCTTGCAAAGGTCCACTCATCCTTATCAGTCAGTGAAATGATCAACCCTACAATACCTGGTTCCCATGCTAACCTATTTCAAATATCCCCATGCTGGCCTTGCACTACTCTGACTATAATTGTCTGCCCCTTGCATACGTACTAGATCCTACTCTCCTAGATCCTCATGTTGAAATACCTGTGACCATTGGACCTGTTGTCCAAAAACGTTATCTGTAAAAATGTCTCTATAGAAGTAGTACCTGCCCAACCATCTCCATGCCCAATCATAATGATAAATATAGAGAAACTGCCTCGCTCCATAGGGCAATTCCCTACAGGCCCACTCCAAACCAACCCCTGGTGGACTGTGTGGCTCTCTGGCACAACCTGCACCACCATGTAGTGAAACACCCTACTAACCAAGTGAAATCCTAGATCCCACTGCAGACTTAGAAGTTTATCCCTTCAAATCTCCTATAACTGAACCTGTGTCAGACTGATCACTGTCGGAATCCCTCTATGTTCATCTGCTATCATCTGGCATGTGGTGCTCACCATCACCCACCAAGTCTCTGCTGGCTGCCTATGAAAATCCACCTCTATATTGATGGATGTTGTAAAAGTACTCATATTAGGTGGTCTCAGCCTAGCCACTTCCCATGTCCTCAGCCACGACTTACCCCTCCTCAAGTTGTTGTTTATGATAAAGGTGTTAGGACAGGCTAACAGAAACAACTCCAACTGACTGTAGGACTGGAAGGTGTCACATGATTTGGTCAACCCCAAGGATTTGACTAGAAGCTCGTCCATCGATATCTGTGATAAATACTCTCCTGTGGTCATCACCGAATCCCACCAAACCAGTACAACTAGAAGTAACTCCTCCAACTGTGGGTAAACCAATCTCCATCTCTCGTCCCCCATGCCACTGCTGAAATGGTGAAGGTGAGGTCTCATAACTATGTGCTGCTGCAAAGGAGTGGTATCTACATGCTCTCCTAAGTGTGTCTCCTCCCTGCAAGGCAATACATCCCTCTGAATCCCACCATACATCACAACATGCCTTTGTGATCTATCACTCACCACTATATGGTTTGGCATGCTCATTTCATCTCCTATAGACTCCTCCTGCATCGAGGATCCTGGGCATACTACTGGATCAACCTCTACATGGAGGTCAACTCCTCTTCGAACACCAATGGAAGTGTCCTCCATCAACTGGTGCTCCTCTGCTAGATCACCAACATCCTCTATCAATGTGACTGACCAATACATATGAGTGTCCACTAAGACAGATGATGTGGATGTCTGATGAATCTCCTCAAGAGACTCATCTGATCTAGACTCTGATTCTTGAAGGGCTGTCTATGTGCCTCTCAAGAATCCTCAAGTTCTCTCCAACTCCTGAGTGAGTCGGTCCATCTCAAAATCCTTCTCCCTCAGAGCCTCATGATACATCTCACCAACCCTCAACAGGTAATCTCCATCAGTCAACAACTACTAGTAGTCGGTGCTCATCAGAGATACTCTCTCTTTGAGAGTATGAAAATCATCCATGGCAATCCCCTCATCTGAACTATCATGTGCCACTGACACTCTCCAGCAGTAATCGACCATCAACGAATGCATGTCATCACTATGACTGGTGGATGCCATGATCATATCCTCACCGACCCTCAAATGTGCTGCTAAGTCGTGTAACTCCTGATCATGGTCTTGCTGAGGTGCCACCTCATATCCCTCACTGCTATTGTCAGTCCTGCTAATGTCGACTCAGGAGTCCCCAAAGACACTCTCTACATAAGATAACGTGTTGAACTGCCCATTGTCTACTGTGTTGCTGGGTACTCCTGTATGCCACTGCACCCCATCACTAGATGCTATCTCCCCCTAAATCACATTGTATCCTGTATGAGCAGTTCTATCCTCCTGTGCACTCACCCTGTTACTATCATCTGCACGTGGATCCCATATAGATGTATCCAGACAGGTGCTATGGTCATCATGACTGCTAAAGAGTGCATCCTCATCAATGCATGCCGATCTTGGAAGTGAGTGTCCCATCAACCTGTCAGCATCCACACTCTGCTCAACAAATGGAGTCTCCAAAAACTGTGACTCAATATCCTCTAGATGAACTGTAAGTGTAAGGTCCACTGTCTGTACTCCCCGTATATCCTCCTAGATCGGTGGGTCTAATTGTCTGTGGTGTGCATCCCTCGCACAAGGCTCCTCAACCCTATATGCCCTACCACTAACCTCGTCATGTGACGCGACTATTGGAGGTGTCTGGAAGGATGACATATATGTCATGGCCACCATGAGAATCTCATCAGCTCTAGGTGCTAATACATGTGACTCCTCACTAGTGTCACCACTCTGTTGAGGCATAAGATCCTCAATAGTATGTGATATGTCTATTGAGACACTGGTGCTATCGTCCTGTCCATCCAGCTGCATATCCACTACACAAGGGTCATCAACCTCCTCAAGCGTGCTAGTAGCATACTCCTCTGTACAAGAGTCACTATCACTATCCTCTGTGCAAGAGTCACTATCATCCTCAGACTATCCCAAATCATCATCTATCGCTCCATCCTCACACATCGCATCATCAATGTCATAGTATGCCTCAACAATGTGCTTCCTGTCCCTACCCCTGCACCTATGGTCTAGTTCCCACAATCCCTTGCAACTGTAGCAAGGTTGCGAGATCCTAATGGGTGTGGGGTTTCTATGTTCTTCCCACCACCTAGCTTCTTCTTTTCTCTTTTTATCCGCTAAAATGATCCCATGTAAAATATCCTCTTCTCTCCAACTGGGCTTCCTGAAGGCTACGTACTGAGGAAAGGTTATTATAGCCTTAGTTTCTTCACTAAGGCCGTGATAAATTATCTCCAAGCATGATATATGAAGGAATATCATATCCATCTCTCCTTATGGCTATGTATGTATGTGCTAATTCCCACTAGCTGGTAGGAATCTAAGCTCTGATACCACTGTAATGATCCCAAGTCAATTTTACTTGTTTACATGTGCTTATTTGCAGGATGGCCTCTTGATTTCGGCCTTAGGGTTTACTGATGTATTATATATGTGTGTTGTAGCAATAAACAAGAAAATATAACCATGGAACATACCTCAACCATATGCAATATGATAGACAAGCCAAAACATCTCAAATCTGCTTTTATTCATGAAATAGAAGAACCTACTACAATGAAGATGTCGATCTGGAATGCTCAACAGATGGCTAAGAAGATAGACAATAGAGCTACAACAAAAAGCTCCCGATAATACAAAATAAGCCTCCAAAGGCTGGATAAGCAATGAAGACTAATGCCAACGTAGATCTGGGTCATATGAAGTGCCAAACCCCTACTGGAAGATGCCACATCCTACTGGAACCCTGAATATCCTCAATAATTCGTCCCTACTATCAAAGATGCCCAATCACCTCAAGAAATATGCCAAACAATAGATCGGGTGATGGCAAGAATAACCCGGGTGTCTGAATCTCCAAGATCCCTCTCAAACCATATAGATCTAAACCTCCTCCATTGAATGGTACACCCCCTTGGATGCCTGAAACCCTAGATAATTCGGCCTCGCTCCTAGCTTCCTCCAAATGCTCCACAAAACCACTAGAATGATAGATGGGGGCTTGGTTACCTCCCTGGTGAAGTCTCAAGCAAAATGGTGAAGATCTGAGCTAGCAAATGACTGAAAACACTTTCTGAAGTTTACTCCTCTCCTCCAATTCGTCCCATGCATCTAATAAATTGAATTGCACCTGAAACTCCTCATGAATGGACTAGATATGATGTCCAAGGCCCTGCAATGAAAACCCAGGTGATAGAATCCCCAAAAAGCCCTGCCAATTACCTACAATGAATCCCTCTCCAGGAATGGTGCGCCCCCTTGCTGGAAAATCACAATGGTGCACCCACCTTCTCTTGTTGTGCCTATGGCTAGTGTAGAACCCTCATGCACTGATGTAGAACCAAACTAGAATGGTGTGGGAGAGTATTGTATCTCCGAGACCAACCTTGGGACAAGCTATGTGGAATGTTTCACCACTGAATCGTCCTCTAGGGTTTGTTAAGTGCAAACCCTCAAAAACCCCGAGAGATGGGCCCTCTAGCTAGAATCCAGAAGTCCAACAAATAGATAGACAAGAATGAATGAGTAGAGGCCCTTGCCTTTCCTTTATACTTTTTGTCTCATATTCTCCATCCAAGTGACTTTCATTTTATTAATATTTAATTAATTAATTAAATCACTTTAATTAATTAATTAACCTTTTTACCTCTGAAAATCGCCTTATCTCTCATTGTGGCTTCCCTGGCCACTG